>VDFB02385677.1:0-77117 GCA_007258455.2 Sequoia sempervirens
TAAATTAATCAAGGGTTAATTAATTTAATGAGAGAGGTTAAATGATGTGACCTATTTGACTCAAATTTATGGATTTATTTAAATTAAATAAGAGAGGAATATGACAAGAGATTAATTAAATAAGGATTTTGATTTATTTAATTAAAAGAGATGGTGTTAGATTAAATCAAATAAGGTTTTAATTTATTTAATTTAATGGATAGACTTTAGAGATTTAATCAAATAAATTGATTATTTAATTAAATATGGATAATTAGATCAGATGGATTGATTTAATTAACAAAAGGATGACTTAATCAGATAAAATAATTTATTCAATTAAGAGAGGAATATTGATGAATTTAATCAGATAGGGGAATTTGATTAAATGGCTAGACCAAGGGATGATTTAGGAAGAAACATTGTTAGTAAGTCAGGGTCAGATGCACAATGTCAATCCATACATTTTACATGTCTACATGTTGCCCCTCTTTGAAGCAATGCACTTGTTGTGTTGGTTCAAAGAATAAATTATCTCAATTAAAGCCAAAAAAAATTGATATTTAAAAACTTGCCCCACTGTTGCCTGGCGAGAGAAAATATACCAATATAATGCCCCCTCGAGAGATTGGACAAAAATTCCCATTTTTGGGTGATCTCGAGAAAAAAAGAGGACAAAGAACTCGATAGGTTTGAAAAGGCTCCAGAGGTTAAAAACATGTCTAAACGCAATAAAATGATGAACAACAAGCCTCAACCGAACAAAAATAGGTTCAAGGGTCCAAAACCCTAGCAAGACAGCCATTCAAGATTAAAAACCCTAATTTTTAGGCTTAAAAGGGGCCCGAGGGGTCACTTTCAAGTCAATTTCACACACCTCCGCTAACAACCTTGAGATTTGAGCTTTGACTCTGGCAATATGGCGCAACGATAGCTTCCCCTACACATCACTAATCGAGTTCAAACATACCAACGGCCACCTGGCATTGAGGCACTGATATGTGACCCTTACCCAAGCTTCGTCATTTCATTTAATGCCCCATTTAATGCTTTAAAGGGTCGATTCATTGCAGCGATGCTATATAGTGCTACTCGGCAATCAAACTACGTCGTGTGGTGTTGTTTTGCGATGCAGTGGTGCAATTCAAAGTTTAAAAACTCTAACGCTGAGCTCGAGGTTAGCGGGCTGGTTTGATAAAGTGTAACGCGGTGTCGCTGAATTCACCCAAACTATGACATTGGAAGGGAAAGTGCACCGTGGTGGTGCAATTTTGCTCTTTTTGGGCTCCAATGTTAGAGTTTGAATAAAATCAAACTGCGACACCATCACCGGTTGCACTGCTGGGGAACTTTTTTGAACACTTGGCAGAGAATTTTGCAAAAAAATTATCATGATGATCTTCCTTGATGCAGGACGCAGTGAGGGAGCTCTACTCTTGGGAGCACAAGTCACAAGATTTGGTTGGCATGTTGTGAGAGTTGAGCGACAGGGACCAAGATCGACTCGAGGTTGTGGGGTTGTGGCACATTGCATACATAATGCCTGTACACACTCACCTAGGGATGTTGTTAGTGCTGGTCGAGATGTGGCACAGTGAGACGTCCTCGTTTCATCTCCCCACTGGTGAGGCTACCGTCACTCTGGAGGATGTTTGGTGTATTCTACGATTATCGATTCATGGCTTACGGGCGATCTTCGATATGGACGAGGGGCACGAGCCCTGCTGCAGAGTCCTCGCCACACGAGACATCATCTTTTGTGAGGGATAGATAGAGCAAGAGTGATACAGGGTCATAGCACCTCCCTATCATTGGGTGATTGCAGCTATCATTTTGGGTCTTGTTGCCCCAGACAAATGAGAGCAATACTTCAGTCCTAGTTGGGGGTATTGCTAAGACAGGCCAGTTCATTTTGCATGGGGACCTATTCTTCTAACTTCACTTTATAGGGACCTCCATGAGTATGTTTACATGGATGGCAGAGCGTTGGGGGCTGGGGTGACTTTACTTCACGTCTGGGCATAGGAGCACATTTATGTGCTACGTCCACGTGTCATTCTAGTTCCAATGGGGGAAGATGATCCCTTCGTGGCACGATACGGAGGCAGTGTGTCCTTTCCACACACCGGTGAGCACGAGATCCCCTACTGGAGACGGGTCTTAGATGAGATGTTGGTTTTCACACGGTGACCATACCTTGGTCACCCTGCATGGGCCGATGATGTCGATCAGCTATTCTATTGCCGCTAGGACTGGTATATGCAGGGGCAGGAGCATACTATTATTGAGAGGTACCTACCCAGGTGCGTACAACATCATTTTAGAGAGCCACAGGATTGGCCTGATGACGACTACGTAGTTGTCTTTTCTCGCAACATGACACAGGTGTCATGAGGACAGTACATTCCTGCCTTAGAGGCAGTCAACAGTTTCTAGTAGTTGGTAGCCTGACCATGGGCTTATGATCAGGGTTTAGCAGATCCAGACACTACTCAGGCCTACAGGGACTGGTTCCGACCTCCACTTTGGTTGACTATTCTAGGTGTTGACCCAAATTTGCGTAGAGTTAGAGGCAGAGGGGGAGGATGAGGACGAGGACAGAGGTTTGAGATTTGACAAGATCCACCATTTGTGCCCCTAGTCTAGCCAGGGCAGGGGGATGTTCATATGCAAGATCAACAGCAGGTGTCCCTAGTTCCACCCCCACGAACCAAGGGTGAGGATCAACCTCACATGCAGCCACGGGTACAGCTAGCAGGACAAGAAGATGCTCAAGATGAGCTAATTATGCAGTTTCAGACTCAAATCTAGGTCGTGACTACCAAGAGAGATCAGGCGAGGGTCAAGAGAGAGCAACTCAGAGTTGAGAGAGATCAAGTTGTACAGCAAAGATAGGCTGCAAAGTTACGGGCAGCCACTGAGCTAGGCCGGAGACAGCAGATAGAGAGCATGACAGCCTCCTCCCAGAGTACAATGTCAATTTGATCCTATAGGGATGCCATCTGAGAGGTAGAGTATTATCAGCAGTCCTATCATGAGGCCGTACTTAGAGCAGAGTGGGTCTTAGAGTACTCAGAGCGGGCCAGCCACAGACCAGTAGAGGGTCACAGTGACAGGGGGGAGGGCAACACTCATAGGGACCAAGCTTGATTGAGATATTATGATACTTTTTTTGTGCCTTATGGGCTCATTTTTGATAGCCCGATGGGCCTTTTGTACTGATTGACATATATCTACAGTGATCTGATTTATTCTTTGTACTATGACAGTTGTGTGGTGATATATATACATGAGCCGATGATGATTTTGATGTGATGCAATGTGTACTCTTTATTTATGCATGTATGATTCTACTTCTATAAATGATGTTTATGCAATGATTATGACTAACAAATCTATATTATGCTAGCCTATGATATGATGTGCAATGATGTTATCTTATATGATGATCTATTTTATGCAAAATGGAATAATCTAATATGTGATATGGGTTGCAATATGTAAAATGATATGATCTATGGTATATGCAATGATGTGTGGAATATGCTTATATATGAGATTATTATGGATGGATGTAATATGGATGTGATGGACGTGATGTGATGTAATGCAAATGAGATGTTTTTATGATGATGCTTAGAATAACAAATGCTATTATCCTAAACATATTTAAATGATGATGCCATGTATGTGCTGCATTTTAATAGGATGTAATGATATGTAAATGCAAAGTGATATGATGATGTGTAATGTAATGTAATGTGATGAGATGATGTCATGACGTTTTGCAAGTATGTAAATGAATTAACTGCCTATTATGTATGATTAAGCGAAAATGATTATGGAATGCTTCTGTAGATGTTATGCAGTGATTTATTTAATAGATGAAATAGTTATGAAATGCAACTGAATATTTATGCAATGATTGATATAATACCATACGATGCAATGTAATAGGTGAAATTCCAATGAAATGGATGTACCTATCTATGAAGAATGCCTATGATAACCTGTTTATATGATGTTTAAAATGTAATGTGAATGTTTCCTATATGATATGTTTATGCAATATGCTAATGATTTGTGGATGCGGGATCGATGACAATGATGGTGATGATTGATCAACCGTCATAGTACCTTGTTAGTGTGGTTAGTAAGAAAAGAAGAAGTCATTTCAACAAGACACAAGATGATGCAAATGCAAATGATGATGATAATGATTACTTGTCGAGGAATTGGGATTTTCAAAGGGCCAAATTTTCTTATGTTTGATAAAACACGTGGTATGATGCATCAAGGTATAGAAAACCAGGATGGTGTTGTACCCAGTGAGATGAACTTTGACTTAACAATCAAATAGGAGTATTCTTGTTCACACCTAACATACGAAAACCTTGCTAGGATGCACTTCAAAAGTTTTAGGAACCTCAGACCAAAACACGGAAAGGTAAACCTATCCATGCAATAGTCAACAAGTTTCCCTAGACCTCTTCCATACATACCTAGCAAAGCAAGTATTCACCGAGGTTATATTATAAGAATGTCAAACAAGCATAGCAAACAAAAGATAATGATTGTTGCCCCATTCCTATCTCTCTAAATCCTTTGTTCAGATATCATCGAGAGGTCCTTGGACTGAGCACAATAAGATAAGTCAAAAGATAAAGACCAAGTAAACAAACAAATTGATGCTCTTCAATACCGCTAATGGAAAGAGGATGTGTTTTCTAAGGATAAGAACCGAGACTTATTGCCAAAAGATAATGCCCATTGTAGGAAGGATTCATCCTAGGACATGTTAGTGGATGGCGGCATGTCATTTCGTTTATCCAAAGCATTCTAAGAGATGATTGATATGGGACCAATTCAGATGATGAGTTACCAATACAAAGAGATGACCAATTTGCTTACGCACTGACTTAAACTTAAGACTTGATGTTTGGAGTTTTACTTTTAATCTGCTAGACTTGTTTCTAACTGTTTCACCAAAGGTTGATGATGATGATCAGTTTATTATGGATGGTGTTATTGCAGGTGCAAGTGAGATGAAGTGGATGGATTTTTCAAATATTTGGATGTTTTTGATGTTTTACAAAATTTTTGAGGTTCTTTTTGGTATTTTCAAGATATTACAAATTTTTTGATTTTTGATTTTCAAATGTTTTGGGGTTTTCTGATATTTTGACCAAGAGACTAATCTAAAGACCTATCCTAGGGGCCTCAGGGGGCTTATCAATAGATGAGCCTTACCTATGTTAGATACGCAGAGACCATGTAGTTCGTTTGATGACTTGACTGATTTACAGATGGAGATATACATGATGAGATGTTAGTTTATTATGACAGACTCATAAAGGACCGACCTAAGTGTCTCAGGGGATGATCAAAGATCAACCTTTCCTACGTTCAAGCTCAAAGACGGTGTAGTTCAACAAGATGACTCTATTTTTGAATTTTTGACTGACTTTTTGACTTGTTTTTGGGATTTTGATATGTTTTAATGTTTTTAGATTTTCTGATTTGAGGACTTTAAGATCATACATGAATCTGATCTGATAAGAACATGCCCCCAACGTGATGCAATAGACTACTCTGATAAAGGCAGGACAAACTGACTTTGAGGATGGGCCGAGTAATACTAGGAGGGATCATGATACAAACACAGGACCAAGCTATGGTGCAGATGCAAGTGGATGAGTGATGGATGGAGATCTGGATATGATGGATGATGGAAGAGAGATGGATGATGCAGAACAAGCCGTAAAGATCCTGGTGGATGGGAAGTGCTTATTTACACAAGGCGCCTGTTTACCAAGTTTTCACCAAGGTACTTGCCCAAAGTGCCACCAAAGTGGTTTTCACTAGAGGACGATTTTTCTCTTTACTATTTTTTTATCATTTTTCTGATTTTTTTGGATTTTTGACTTTTTTATTTTTTTTGTTGTCACTAAGATGCCTATTTGACAGGTTTTTGATCCATTATATGTGAATTTCACACATTGGTGGAAATTTGATGCTCTTGCTTTCATTGCATGGATCCACGGATGTCCTAGGAGGATATTATATGGCAAGTTAAGATCCAAGACTTGGAGAGTAGTTTCCATGATGGTAGGCCCTACTTGAATAGGGAGTTTGATTGTGCTTTGAGACACTCTTTCTTGGTCGTCATATGCTTTTATCATGATTCCCTTTCCTTTTTCGATGGAATCTTCTGATATTTTTAGCTGCTTGATGAGGCTTAGGGAACATATGTTCAAGCCTGCACCTCCATCCACCAAGACCCTTTTGATTTTTCTCTTGTGCACTATGGCTTCCAAGTGAAGTGCATGGTTGTGAGATGGTTGAGTGGGTAAATATTGGTAATAAAATGTAAGAAGGTTAGGTGTAATGATATTTCTAACCATAGCTTGGAATTTCTTCGCATCGAGATCTGCGGGGACAGTGGATGAGGCTAATGCTTCCTCAAGGATCTTCTTATGAGTTGATGATATTTTTAACAACTCCATGATAGAGATGTGTGTTGGAATTCTCTTGAGTTGATCTACGACATTATATCCATTAGGAATGAATCTAGATGCAGGGGTTTTGTTTGGCTGGGATGATCTTGTGATGGTTACTTTGCCGCCTCTTGTGGTGACTCCACAATCTTCAACATGGGCGCCCTTGATGGTAATGACCATGCAGTCTTCATTTAGGGAAGCAACAACTATTTCATACACATGATTTGCATTTCCCTTCCCTTTATCATTTTTATTTCCTTTGTTACCATGATTTGGCATCGAATTCGTATATATCTTCAGATCCTGATTTCCTATAGGTTGTTCCACATTTATGATTTTTTTATCCATGAGATCTTGGATGATGTTTTTGAGTCTCATGCAACTGTTTGTGGTATGGTCTTTGATTTTATGAAATTTGAAAAGTTGATTCTTGTTAAACCAAGGAGGTTTGACATCGGGTTCTTCGTAATTCTCAAATGTAGAAGGCTTGATGAGTTTTTCGTCGATCAACCTTTTCATTATGTCCTCAAGTGGTTCCCCCAAAGTAGTGTATTTTTGTTTGGGATAGCTTTTGTGTTGGGGTGGTCCTTCTTAATCATTGAGGTTATTGATGGTTGGATTATTATTTTCCTAGTGTTTTGTGTGATGAGTGTTTTGATGTTGTGTTTGGATTTGAGGTGTGGGTGTGTTTTGGCGAGGAGCACTAATGACCACCTTGGCATCGATGACACCATCATTGGTAATGTTTTTGTTCCTTTCCCATGTGTGAGGTTTATCATTGTAATTAGATGGTGGGTGGTTGTTTTGTTCGTGGTATGATGTTGATTCCGTGGGTTGAGTCACAAGGGCTCTTTCAATGCTAAGCGCCTTGGGGATCAACTAATCGTATGTGGTGATGCCTTGAACCTTAAGATGAAATGCCAAGCAGCCTTTAAGGTTGGATATGATGGTGCAAACTTGTTGTTCTTCTGGCATGGTCCACTTGCTCTAATTGGCCTTGGATCGCCATCATTGTAGGAATGAAGCGAAAGTTTCACCCTTTCCTTGTTTCAAAGATAAAAGCTCTTCTAGACTAACATCCATTGCGATGTTACATGCATTATTCTTTTATGAATGCATCTATAATTTCTTGGAATTTCCTAATACCTTAAGGTAATCGAAAGAACCATTCCATAGCGTGGCCTGCCAAGCTCGTAGGAAATAGCCGCATCAGATAAGTATCATCATATGTGACTTTCATGCAATGAACCTGGAATTCCCTGATGTGATCTTTAGGGTTTCCCATCCCTCGATATTTTTCAAATCTGGGGATCTCAAATCCCTTGGGGAATGGTTTCATTATTAAGCTCCTATCAAATGGATAGGGACATAAGTTGCTTGGTGTTTTGGTTGTTCGCCCTGATTGAAGGTCGAGCACTTGTTGTGAGAGCAACATGAGTTGTGTCGTCACATCATTTTGTGGATTAGGGGGTGCAATGAAAGTGTTTTGGGGTGTTTCAATCATGGGTTGGATGGGTGAGTTGGTCGGTATGTTGTTTGATGGTATCTGTATGTTCTGTCGAGTGAGGTACCCTTCCACCTCCTTTTGTATGAACAATGCTTGTTGTTGATCTTGTTGTTGTTGCGCTAAGATTTATGCTTGTTGTTGCGCTTGTTGTTGTTCCAAAAACACTTGTTGTTGGGCTTCCAATTCTACTACTTCATGCTACTCTTGATATTGCTTTATTGCTAGTTGATATGCTTGCAATTGCACTGCTTGTCTTTGCATATGAAGTTGTGCTTGATATTGGGCTTGTTTTGCCTAATATTGAGCTTACGCTTGAGCTTGCGCTTGTGCTGCTTGTGCTTGTGTTGCTTGTTGTTGCAATAGAAGTTGTGCTTGAGTGGCCTTTTGCAATGCTTGTGCAACTTCTTGTTGTTGTTGTTGTTGCAATAAAGTTTGGGTTTGTGCGGCTTGTTGCACTTGTAATGCAGCTTGTGCATTTTGGGCGGCTTGCACAGCTTGAGTGGCTTGTTGAGCAATTCGTTGTATGGATTTTTGTTTCTGCACTTGTTGTAATCCTCTTTGAAAAGTGGCTTGCAATTTCGCATTGTATTGACTTGATGTGGTGGATGTTGGTGGTGGCGGTGGATTGGGAATAGTGTTTTTGGTGAGTGATAATGTCATGTTCATGTTTTGAGTGGTGGATGGTGGTATTGATGTGGTAGTTGGTCCTATTCTTTGCGATGTTAGGAGGGTGTTTGATGGTGTTGCAGTTGTTTGTGCATTTTTCATTTGTTGTTGCGATATCAACAACAAATTTTGGGTGTTTGGCATAATGCTTTGATTGATGGTTGGGATATTGGTTTGATTGATACTTGGTAGGGGAGGAAGCCCTAAACCAAGGAGTAGTGTGGATGATAATGGAAATGGAGGAAGAGGTGGAAATGTGAGGTGTGTGAGCTCTTGTGAGAATGTTGTGGTGTCAAATATGCCCCCTGGTTTGAACATATCTCCCTCTTCTTGTGAATTTGTGAGAAGAGGTGTTTGAGGTGTTGCGTGAAAAAATGATGATGATGGATCATGATGGAATGTGAGAGGAACATTCTTGTGTAATGGGTTTTGGGGTATATTTTGTTCCAATATTGTATTTGCATCCAAATTTTGATTATTAACAAGGGGGTGTGTTTGAATTGCATTGAGAAATTCACTTCCCTTATTAACATTGGGTTGGGTTGGAGCAAACGATGTCGTGATTTGCAGAATGTTTTGCATGATGTTTTGAGATGGGGGTGTAGAGGAGATGGGAATGGTGGATGAAATTGGAGGAAATGATGTCCCCACTATGGTACTCACATCAAAATCCGAAGGTAACTTAGCCCCTTGTTTTGCTAGCTCAAGCATGTATAATGAAGGGTTAAGTCTCATCATGATGTTAATGATTTTATGGTTCTTCGGATTTTGGAGCATTTCAATCATTTCTTCGCGAGACATTCCAAAGGTAAGATCCTCTCTTTGGTTTTCTTCTTGCAGATTTTGCAATGATGAGAAGGTCAAAGGATTACTTGATTCGGTGGGATTCATTTCAACATTTTTTTGGCTAAGATCGCTTGAAGCAGGTGTTTCTTTGTTGGCTTCCATACTCTTCTTGTATTGAGATCTAGTTAGAACCATAAAACAAGGATCAATTTTCAAGAATCGGATAGATTAATCTCTTGATTTTTTGGATTGATCTTTATTTTATGCCCAAAGTAGATGTCTTGAGGATCAAAAGGTGATTATATGATGATGATGTTTAGGGATGGATGATACGGATGTTTTTGGCTTTTGAGAGATCTTGAATGAGACACTAGGCTTTTAGGACTTGTAGATTTTTATTTTGGTTTGATTTTTGGATTTGGGATTTTGTCCTTGATTTTGATTTTAATTTGCTTTTGATTTTGAACAAAAAGATCCTAAGATGTTGAATAATGATCTAAGGAATAGATTTTCTCAAAGGATGATGATGTGAATATGTGTGAGGAGAAGGATGCATCTACCCACACCTATTCAAACAAGATGATTGTTTCACTAAGTATATGAAGAAGGATTCATCTACATACACTAAGCTATACAAGATGATTTTGATAACTTTGACTAAGCATATGCAAGAGAATGCATCTACACATACCTAGCCAAAGGTGTTTTTTGATAATGTTTTTCAAGGATTTTGTCTCAATGATCTTGATCATTTTGATTTTGCCACAAAGCCTAGTATCAAGGATGATTATCAAGATTTTTCAAAGGGTGATGATGAGATGGATTTTGTTTTGATGTTTTGAAGGATGGATGGAAAAGATTTTGACTTGTTTTGTTCCTAAGATGAACCTAAAAAGAGACACTTTTGTTTGCCTAGACCTAGGTATTGAAGAGCATACAATGCTTCTATAGACCTTTGTAACCAAGAAATGATTTCATTTGAACATTTATTTTTGGATTTCCAATCAATGATTTTTTGCTTTGGGATTTGGGATTTTTGAGAATCATGAGTCTTCAACACATATGAAAGTTCATTTTTCTTAACTTTTCTTAATGGTTTTATTTTACCAAAAACACTTTCTTTGATTAGGTTTTCAAACTAAAATGTCCAATGTCTTAATTTCCTCAAACCCCACAAGATATGTTATGTGGAAATTTGATGAATCTAAGGCAAGGGTTTTCCTATTGTTTACTTAAAGAGACAAATTGAGATGTAACCCAAAGTTTAGAAACCTCTAAGGATGTGAATCCCAAGGGAAAGCAATAACATATGGATTGAGTCAATTGTATTTGTCTCAAAAAGGGTTTGAAGTTTGGATGATGATGTTAAGTGTTGGTTTTCAAGACGTTCTCGATCAAGCAATGCATTTTGTAACCCAAGAATAAGTACAATCCTATGGATGTGTAAGACAATATTTGTTGGATTCCCACTTGGACAAGTCCAGCTACGCTTATCTTTAGTGAATGGTTAGATGCTTGACCCCACTGGCTCCCCTCCATGGCTCATTAATGTCAATCGGGGCAGCCAAGCATCAACACCCATGAAACTCCCATGGCATGTTTTCCATCTCTACTAAAAGACCGTAAAAGTGTGGGGCAGCTTCAGAACGACTGTTCTTGCACCAACAAATAGATTAAAGGATTTTGGAAAATTCTAGCACATGGGTTTTAATAAGGACTTTCCGTTCATGGGGATTGACCCATAAAGCAAGAGTCCCCTTTCGAATCCATCTTGTTAGAATCAACCATGTGATATTGGCGTTTCTTCCAATATCCACATTTATATCCTAGTTGGAAATACTCTTAGCTTTAGAGTGTTACCAGTTGAGTCGTTCCCTTGGGTGAGTACTTTTTCCCCAAGGCAGGCCCTCTAGGATAAACAAAAGCAAATGAAGAACAATATTCGTAATTCGATCAATCCTTGTTGGCAACAAGAGAGAGAATATATGCAACAAAGCCCCCACTCACACTTGCATAAGATGTTGTTCAATTTTAAGCCCAAATCGAAGTGTGTAGGTGATTGCTTTGTCTCAACCTAAAATCATGAAAAAGGACTTTTGATTCTCAAGATTGCTATGAAGCACGAGAGAAGCACATACGTCCTTTTTCAATGATGTTAGTTCAAGTAAGCTTTCACAAAACAAAGTTGCACTTGTTCTTTTTAAATCCACAAAGCAAAATGTGAGTTATTTTTAAGCACCAAAACACAAGTGGAAGATACTTTGTTCAATTGTTAATCCAAGAAACAAAATCTAGTAAGTTGTATCCTAATGTTCATTTTAGTTTTTGCAAGAAATGGAAAGATTCTTTTTAAACCCAAACAAAAATTAGTGTCCTAAGGAAGAAAAAGATAACAATTTCTTAACAAAGTGTTAAGCAAACACTTTGATTTAATGAAACATCCTCCTCATGCTTCCTCTTTCTTCGATTTCGAGTTCCCAACCTAGAAGGAAGAAAAATCCGTTAGATTCTGGAAAATACAGAAATTAAAAAGTAGAAAACATAAGACACATTAGTCATAAATCAAAAGCACGTGCTAAAATTAGATTTTCCCTTTTTACTGTCTTCCAGTGTCGCAAATCGCAACTGCATCGCAGTTTGATTTCCTAGCGGTGCATTCACAGCACCGCTTGCCAGTCAGCATCGCTCTGTGTCAGGATAGAGAGCTCAACTACGTCGCACTTTTCTCCCAGCATCGCAATTTCTCTTCAGCATCACAATTTTTTAAAATTTTGAAAATTCTTGCAAGTCAATGAGTCCAGTAGTAGAGTTTAAAATTCAAATATTTTGGCGGGACGAGTCTAGCATCGCAATTTTAGTTTCGAGCAGTGCCATATAGCGACGTTGAGGAGTCAACGGTGCCAAAACAGCAACGTTGAGCTCCCAGCGTTGGAATTTTTTGGGTGTGAGTGAAAACGCAGAAATTTTAAGAAAATATGAGAAAGAATGATCATGCCCTCCCTCTAGCACCAAATATGCGAACCCCAGCCTTGGTACGTGCAAAACAACGAGAATAAACAAGTTAGACAAAAGATTGCAAGCCAAAACAAGGATTCCCCATGAAATCCATTTACAACATTCAAACTAGGAAGAAAATATTAAAGAACATAAGGGAAATGATAAAACAAAGATTAAATCCTAATTAGATGTGCAAACTCATGATCCTATGGGAGAATTGGTGCCAATTTGATGTGAAAATTGACCCTTTCCCAATTCCTAAGATGCAAACTTGATGCGTTGAAGATGATTGATCCACTTTGTTGGTGAAAGATGAGTGCTCCAAGCCAAAATCTACAAAAAAGTCAAGCTAAGAACTCAATGGTGATGGATGAAGCTTGATAGATATTTGAGCATGGTAACTTTACTCAAATTGTGGATGATGAAATGAGGATATGAGCTATTTATTTATAGAATGTCAAAATGGATGAATGTCCAAATTTGAGCAATGTGGAACTAACATTCATCCAATGGCATGATACCACTTGTGAATCTATGAATGGATGAAGGATGTGCAAGATTTGGGGATTGTGCCAATAAATGCAAATATTTGAAATCAAATTTGTTGAAATAATTTGCAAGAGGGAAGGGAAAATGCAATAAATTCCACTTGGCTCAAGGCAAAGGACATGTAAGATGAATTTATTGCCTTGTTGGATGTACATGTTGACTTGGAATTTTTGAATTCACATTGAGAGAATATTCCAAAAGATGCCTTGTGAGGAAAATAGAGATTTAATAAATGAATTAAATCTATTTTCATGTGCAACTTGCATTATCTAAAGTATGGGACATGAGATAAGATTAAATTAATCAAGGGTTAATTAATTTAATGAGAGAGGTTAAATGATGTGACCTATTTGACTCAAATTTATGGATTTATTTAAATCAAATAAGAGAGGAATATGACAAAAGATTAATTAAATAAGGATTTTGATTTATTTAATTAAAAGAGATGGTGTTAGATTAAATCAAATAAGGTTTTAATTTATTTAATTTAATGGATAGACTTTAGAGATTTAATCAAATAAATTGATTATTTAATTAAATAGGGATAATTAGATCAGATGGATTGATTTAATTAACAAAAGGATGACTTAATCAAATAAAATGATTTATTCAATTAAGAGAGGAATATTGATGAATTTAATTAGATAGGGGAATTTGATTAAATGGTTAGACTGAGGGATGATTCAGGAAGAAACGTTGTTAGTAAGTCAGGGTCAAATGCACAATGTCAATCGGTACATTTTACGTGTCTATAGAAGGATGTGAAAAAGGGCATGCTTGGGATGACAGACGGACGGTATGCCAAGACCTAATGCCAACCATTGTCAGCCATGGAAAGAAATGGTGGGGTTTTTGTGGTGGCCATCATGATGGTGTCAAAAAAATGGGTGTTTATTATGGATTACGGCATATAGAGTGACAGTAGATAGTGAAGCAAATACTGACTACACATGGCGCCTATTTGTTAGGTTTTCACCATGGTACTTATCCAAAGTGCATGTTTACTAGGTTTTCACTATTGGATGAATTGTTTCTCTTTACTATTTTTGTCATTTTTATTTTTTTATTTTTTTGGTGTCACCAAGACGCCTGTTTGCCAGGTTTTCATCAAGGTGATGATTTTTATATTTTTCATTTTTTTGTATTTTTGATGGTTTTCAGCCCAACTCTCAGATGCTATGCGTAGAACTTTTAGAGATGCACACTGCTGATAGGCTTTATCAATTGTTCACCGTCTGGAGTAGCTAGCTGACCAGTATGATCTAGAACTACAAGAGGTCGTGATGATGTAAGGACCCAGCCAATTAGGTTCAAACTTGTCAGGTTTCTCTCTATTAGACTGATTCTTAGGATTTTGCATTAGGACTAGGTCACCAATGTCAAAATTTATGACCATGAATCTATTATTATAACTGTAGCACTGGCAGTTATGATATGCCTGTAAGTGATTTAAGGTATTTTTTCTATTTCCTCTAACATTTCCAGTTCATGCAGTCGTGATTGTCTATATTCTTCATCATTAATCAAACCCTTCAGGGAGACTCGTAAAGATGGAATTTTGAACTCGATGGGAAAGATGGCTTCAACTCCAAAGACCAAGGTGAATGGAGTGGCTCCTGTAGGCATGCAAATGTTTGGTGTGGTAAGCCCATAAAGCAGGGTTAAGTTATATGTGCTAGTCACAACAAGCGTCATTTACTATCTTCTTAAGAATTTTGATAATTGTTTTATTAGATGCCTCAGCTTGACCGTTTCCTTGTGGTTAGTATGACGTGGTGAAATGATGTTGGATGTGGAAGCATTCACAAAGCTCACAAACATCTTGATTTTTGAAGGGATGACCGTTGTCTGTGATGGTGGACTATGGAACACCATACCGGTCGATGATGTAGTTGAAGATGAATTTGGAAATTTGCTTGTCAATTATGTATGTGAGGGGGATGGATTTGATCCATTTAGTGAAATACTCAGTGGCGATGATAATGAATTTATGGTCATTGGAAGAGGTAAGATGGATTTTTCCCACAAGTTCAAGTCCCCATTGTGTGAAGGGGAACAGAGAAGTAATCGGTTGAAGTTCCTGTGCTGGTGCATGAATCAAATCACTATATATTTGACATTGGCAACATGTTCTAAAAAAATCAAGTGCATCTTTCTCCATTATCGGCTAGAATACCCAAGTCTTGTGATCTTCTTAGCTAAGGTAGGACCACTCGAATGAGATCTGCATATACCCTCATGTACCTCACATAAGGTCATTTGTGCTTCGTCAGTGTCGAGACATCGAAGAAGGCTATTGTCAAAACTACGACAGTATAAGGTGTCATTGATGATGGTGTATCGGGCAGTTTTGCAGATAAAGGATTTTCGTTGGTTATTGGATAGGTTCAGGGGAAGGGTCTAGGTTCTGGAGATAGTTGTATATGTCTTGATACCATGGAGAGTTGGGACCAACAAGCTTGCAAACCATTTATGACTCTAGAATGTCATATGCAGGAACCAGAAGTTGTTCCACCAAGAAATTGAATTGTGGCACATTGCTAGGAATGTCTAGGAGAGATCCGATTGTAGCCATTTCATTTGTTGCCTTGTTTTGTGCCCTAGGTACCTATTCAAAAGAAAACATAGAGAAATATGACTAGAAGTTGTCCACCATTGATTTGTAGGGCATTAAATTTTTGACCTTGGTGTCATATTCGTCATTAACTTGGTTGATGACCAACTAAGAATCTCTGAAGACTAGAAGTGTTTTGATTTACCATTTTATAGCCATTCAGATTCCTGTGACAAGTGCCTTATATTCTGCAACATTGTTTGTACATGGAAAAGCAGTGCAGGATGACTTAGGGATCGAGTCTCCTTGTGGTGTGATAAACAGTATACCTGCTCTTGAACCATGACTAGTATGAGACCTGGCAAAATAAAGTTTTCAAGGTAATTTAGGATATGTATGAAATATGTACTTAACTAGGAAGTCTGTTGCCAGTGGATGATTGCCTTGTACTTTGAGTTGATCCACTATTACTTGTCCTTTTATGGCCTTTCGTTCCACATACCGTATGCCATACTCAATATCATAACCCATTTTTTCAAGTGACCTGTAATGCTACACAAATTAGGAGATACTTCAAGGGATTAATCTTTGCTACAAGTTGTGTCTTATGATTCAACATGCAATGTCTTAACTTCTGGGTGGTGAAGACAACTACTCCACAAGCACGTTCGATAGATGTGTAGTTTAGCTCATATCCAACCAATGTTTGATTGATATAGTATATTTCCCTTTCCTTTTCGTCATGATCACTTTGTGCAAGCAATGCCCCCAGTGCTAAAGTTGTTGCAAAAATATATAGAATCAAAGGTTTTCCTTCAATAGGTGGCATTAAGACAGGTGATGACGATAGATAATCCTTTATTTTTTGGAAGGCCTCTTGAAATTTATCAGTCCACACAAAGGGGATGCCTTGCACAGGACATATTGAAATGGCTAGCACTTGTCTTGTAATTGTGCAATGAAGCATCAAATAGAATGTAATCTACCTTGCAATTTCCTTAGCTCACTTATTCCTTTTAGGGAAGGAATGTCCAATATTTCTTTTACTTTGGTAGGATCAACTTCAATACCTCTGTGAGAAACTATATATCCCAAAAGTTTTCCTGATGTCACACCAAAGACACTTCTTAGGATTCAAAAAAACCTTGTATTCTTCCAATCTTTTGAAAATTTCGTCTAGCACATTGAGGTGATCCTTGCATGTTAAAGACTTTGCCAAAATGTCATCCACATAATCTTCCATTTGTTTGTGCATCATATCATGGAATATTGTTGTCATGGCTCTCTGATATGTGGTGCTTGCATTCTTAAGGCCAAAAGGCATGACATTCCAACAGTATGTACCCCAAGGACATGTGAATGTTGTTTTGTGTTGATCTTCAGGGGCAACCCGAATCTAATTATAACCTGAGAAACCATCGATGAGGGACAACATCTCGTATCCTATTGTAAGGTCAACTATGATGTCTATGTTGGGTAACAGAAAGTCATCCTTTGGACACACTTTATTCAAGTCACGAAAGTCTGTACAGATGCATATCTGACCATTTGGCTTAGTGACAGGTACAAGATTTGAAATCCATTCAATGTAGTCTATTGACCTTATGAATCTTGCATCTAGCAATTTCTTGAGCTCATCTTTCACTAACAGGGTGATCTATGGATGCATCTTTCACAACTTTTGTTTCATTGGCTTGGCATGTGGAAGTAAGGGAAAATGGTGCAAGACTAATTATGAATCCAACCCGAGCATATCAGTATAAGACCATGCAAAGTTAGTCTTATGCTCTAAGAAGAATTTTTTAAATTAAGGTTTCTCTTCCTCTGTCAAAGATGTTGCAAAGAGGAAAATTTTAGGATCTTCTATTGTGACTATGTTGACTTCAATGGTGTTCTCAATGAGAATTGTCAATTTTTCTTATGTGACAGGGAGAAATTCCAATCCTCCATCCTTGGGTGCCTCGAAGATGTTTTCACCCTTGAATACATCCTTTATTTTTACTTTTGTATCGTCAGCAGGTGCCTTTCGGTTTTCACCTACAGACGTGTCTTTTTTTGTTTTATTTTTATTTTTATTTTTGCAACTAGAGGATTGCACAGTCTCCCCAAAGTATGTTGCACAATCTAGGTCTATAGAAAATCTAGCCTTGTGGTCCCCAATTGGTATGCCCTCGCAGAGTCCCATAAATTCTGTAATGGCTTCATCATTCTGAAATATGTCCATGACTGGCTGGCCTTGTTGATCCCAATCAATTAACTATGGGTAGACAAGAGAGATACCATCATCACTATTGGAAAATGGTGGGGAGTATGCAGAAAGCATGAAGATGGATTCATAAAGGGTAAAGATGAAATTTTTCATCTTCCAATTCCCATTTGGATTCTATCGAGTATTCTTCTTCACTTGATTCTGACAAGTCAGACTCATTAGAAAAATAGGGGACAAATGGACTAGAATCACAGTCAATAGTGCCATGTAGCAATTCAAATGAGTTTGATTGATGTTCATTAGGGTTAGATGGTCAGATAAGTGTGTTAGAATGACAGTTAGATGATAGTTCAGGTTCATCATTGTCGCAAGGCTAAAATAGTCTGACCCATTCTTCTCTCTTCAATGGGACTTTGGGAGTGTCTTTAGGAAGGTCAACCTTGAACATCTATCTAAATCACTCATCAAAAGAAAGTTCTCTAGGTTCAAGAAACATTTCATCAAGGCAACAGTCGCTCAAAGATCTTTGGGAACCAAATTCCCATTCATGTGAATTGATTTCGGTAGGGGAATCTTCAATAGTCTCAACACTTTTGAAAGCATTCACACTCACCTGAAAGTACATTGGTATGTTGATCGTCAATTTTGGGTAGCCCAAACCCTAACCCAAGAAGCTTTGGTCTTCAGGAAGGCATTATAGGTTCTCTCATTCTAGTTTTGTTTCTACTAAGGCCACTAGTTCCATCATAGCCTTGTGCCTTCACTATATCATAACCTTTTCCATATATCTAGACTGGTAATGGGGATGGGTATTCTAGGTCCTTATAAAACCATGTTGATAAATCTTCAATGTCTTCTTTTCTCATGTCTCCCCATTTTATAAAAAATCATGTTGGAGGAACTTTGAAAATTTCTTTAGGCTCCATTCTAAAACAAGGTTGACCATAAGCCTTTGGAGACTTGGGTATTTTAGTGATGTAGTAAGTTGTGTTCAATTTATACTCTATGCAACCTTGGTCCTGGATCTTGATATTAGGATCAACCTTTGGGGCAAAAGGAGATGGTGTAACAGAAGGAAAGGAGGTGGATGTGGATGATTTGGTGAGTGTGGATAGCTTAATGTATTTGGAAGAAGAGGATGTTGAAACTTCTTAGTTTATTGGCACTTGATGCTTTGAAATACCCCTTAGATTGGTGCAATACTGGAAAGGATCAAGGTCTTTGTGTATGGTGATTTCGGTGCAGTCAAAAGGAAACTTCAAGTGTTGGTGGTAAGTGGATGGAACAAATCTTAGGGCGTGGATCCAAGGTCGACCAAGCAATATGTTATACGGTAGCTCAAGATCTAGGACTTGACATGTTTTATCTACAATGACTGGCCCAACTCGGATAGGAAGTGTGATAATACCCTGAGAGGAGCATTCCTCATCATCATACACCTTTATAACAATACTCTTGGTAGCATCCACACAAGCATCAGAGAAGCCTAGATCTTTAACTAGTTTTAGGAAGCATATGTTCAATCCTGCTCCACCATCTACTAAAACTCGTCTAACCTTATGTTTATGGATAAAGACTTCTATATGTAATGCATCATTATGAGAGGGTTTCGGTGACAAATAGTCTTGGTCTGAAAATGTTATGTGATGGGGAGTGGTTAGGTATCCCACCATGGCTTCAAATTGGTTGACATCAATGTCATGAGGGATAGAAGACTCCTGTAAAGTTTTTTCAAGTATGGCCTTGTGCGCAAGAGAGATGCATAACAACTCAAGTATAGAGATTTGAGCAATTTTTTTCCTAATTGGTCAATGAGATTGAATTGTCCCTTAGGTTATGACTGTTTGGCAGATGGACCCAGTTGTGATTGTTTGGCGGATGGACTAGGTATCATGATCTTCGGTTTTCTAGGGGAAGAGGACTAGCTATAGTGACTTTTCCACCACGGGGAGTGACATTACACTCAGGTGCTTTCTTGATGGTAATTGATTGACATAATCGTTAGCAGCTCGGAGATGATTAATAATGGGTCCATCAGAGTAGTCGAAGGCAATGCAAGTGTAATTGGCTTGGTTATTATTGGTCTTTGGACTTGGCATTGAGGGATTATTCAAACCATGGTCTTGCAGTGGGTTTTTTATGAATTGTATGGTCTACGCTTGAAGAAAATTGCTAACCACCTAACTCAATGGTGCGATTTTCAATGAGGTCTTGTACAAGATTTCTTAATTGTCAACAAGAGGAGGTCTTATGTACTTTAGTGCAGTGGTAATCACATAATGTGTTGTTGTCCCACCAAGATGGCTTGAATTGTCCTAGGTCATATGGCTTAGGGTCTTGTAATGTGATGACACCATTTTGGAGGAACGTCTTAAGGATGTCTTCAATAGGTTCACCCAAGGAAGTGTATGTATGTCTCTTTGGAAATTGCCTGGTTGACATGGTTGTCCTTGACTTTGATTGCTTTGATTATTTTGGAAGGCATTTGCAACAAGTGTCTGTGTGATCAATGGTGTGTTTTGTAGTTGAGCTCCTTTGAGAGTGAGTACAAGACTCATTGTGTTTATTGCCTTAGTGTCAACAATGCCATCATTAGTTATGTGTTTATTCTTGACCCAATATTTATTTTTGTCAGTAGGCGGGTTTGTGTTCATGTTCTTGCTGCCATATTTGAGTTCTCCTTTAGCAAGAAGGGCCTTTTCAAGTTGGATTCCTTTTTCAACTAAGTCTGTGAAAGTGGTGCAACAATGAACTTGCAAGTTATATTTCAATGGGCCCAGGAGGTTTTGGACAAACATGTCTATCTTTTCTTTTTTTGGTATCTCAATATGGAAATGACTTGCTAAACTTCTCCATCTTTGGAAGAATTGGATAATGGTATCACTGGTTTCTTCTTGAGTAAGCATGCATAAATTGGTAATGGAGATGTATGTGTCAATGTTATAGGCATAATTTCACACAAATTTGTCTCAAAGTTCCTCCCATGATTTTATTCCCTTAGGTAAGGTGGCAGACCATTCAAGTGAGAGACTTGAAAGACTCCTAGGGAAGAGTCTCATCAAATAAGTATGTTCATAGGCAATGTCCACGCAATTGGTTGTAAATACTCAAATGTGTTCAAGGGGATTTGTCTTGCCTTTGTACTTACTGAAGTTTGGCACCACGTATCCAGGAGGGAACTGTGGCATGTGTAGAATCATGTCAAAAGGGTATGGACATAGGTCATATGATGTGTGAGTCTTTTTCTGTTGCATTTACATGTTCTCCATTTGTTTTTACAAGGTCACAATCTAGGCTGTGAGTGTGTCAATTATGGGGTTATTTGTAGCATCACACATGCTAGTGATAGGTATTCCATGAGGTCCCACTTGTTGTGAAGATGTGTTTTGATTTGGTGTGTATTGTTGTTGTGAAATGTATGGCGTGTTTTAGTTTGAAAGTTGTTGGTATTACGTGTTTTGATTAGGGATGTGTTGATGGGTATGAATGTGTGATGCATATGTGGGAATGTGCCCTCCAATGGTATTAGTCGATATTTACAGAATGTGTTGACCTTGGGTGTTTTGATGTCCAAATGAAGTCATATGTTGTGTAATCTAATTTCCTTGTCCAAATTGGTATATCTGTCTATGGGGAATGTTAGTGTTTTTCCTTTGGGGGATATTGGTATTGGTATTGAGTTGTGATGAAGTGTTGACATTAGGTTGGGTCCTAGAATGGAAATCCATCATTTATTTCTCCCAAAGGGGTTGAATGAATTTGTTCCTATAGCATTATTTGAAGACCCAATTAAAGTATTTGGAAATGTTGTTCTCATGGCACTAGATGAAGCTCCAAATAAGAGGTTTGAAGAACTTTCTCCCATTGTTGAGGATCCAAAGGTAGCTCCAATTGATTGTGAGGACATTGTTGATGTTAGAGGCATTGATTGTGACATGGCTTGTGACAAGGTTGATGTTCCTCCAATGGATGTTGCATTGATTGTGTTGGAATTATTTTGATTGGAGGTGTCATTAGAGGTAGCATTGGTGGTGTTTGTTGCACTTTGTGTGGTGGCACCAATGGTATTGTTTGCATTGTTTTGGGGTTGACTAGTGTTGGAGGCATTATTGTTTGCATTGTTATTTGCATCATGATTATGAGAGGTTGCTCTTAAAGTGTTAATGTCAAACCCATGTGGTAATTTGGCCCCTTGGTGTAAAATCATGGCTAAATATCTATTTGAAACTTGCAAGACTAATTATTCCACAAAGGAAGGCACTTCGAGATTTTGTGTTGCAGCTTCTAAGTCTTCCACAAATACATGTCCATTTTCATCTCTATGTATGAAGGGTTCAAAGGGGTTGTGTGAAGATGGAATGTTCATGTCACTGGAAGGATTGATGAAAGGTGACCCAAGTCTTTTTTTTGGTTCATGTCATTAGAGAAGTTATAGGTGCTGGTGTCTTGTCTAAAAAGGTCCATTTGTCTTATTTTCCTTTGGAGCCTAATCTCAACCATATAAGGATTTTGCTCAAATGAGGAAGATGAAAATGACAACTAAGTCTATGAATGCGAATGATATGACACTATATTTTTTGGATTTTTTGAATAAGGGATACAAATGCAACTATATTTTTGGGGTTTTTTGGTAATAAGGGATGCAATATGACAATGTTGTCTAAATAAAATGGAAAATGCAAAGGACAATGAAGGCTAAAATGGAAGGTACAACAATATTATTTTTATTTTTTGGATTTTTAGAAATAAGGTATGCAAAATGAGGACTAAAATGACTTGAATGTTCTAAGGTATGCAAATGCAAAGGTAAAAACAATTTTTATGGACTTTTAGAAAAGGCTTACTCAACCAAAGCTTGGTCTATGTCTCAATTTGGATCATCAAAGGACTTGTTGGTGTGACTAAATGACAAGATGACAAAGTGAGGTTTCATAACTAGACTATTGAGTTGGAAAGGTCTCACAAAAGGACAATGACTAAAAGAAATGATTTTGACTTTTTCCAATGATAACCTACTTTTGAAGGCAAAGATATTGCAAATTATGGTAAGTTTCCCCTATTCCAAAGTCTGGAATAAGATGAGGACCTAAAGACTAGTTTATTGTTGAAAGTGATGGTGATGGATTCTAAGGATGCAAATACAAATTTGCAAGGATGGACCTATGGGAGAATGCAAACTAAAAGATGCAAAGAATGAAGGACTTGAGCAATTCCTTGTCTGGTTTTTAATAGAGGCCGCTGGAAAAAGATGTTTGACTACAGATTGAAAATGTTTGGATTCATATTTTGGACTGTAATAGTGTTTTTTCTTAGTGACAAGCAATTATGTCGTTTCAAGTCACAAATGTGTTGCAAGTTGTCAAATGTGTTGTGGCGGGTCACAAATGTGGCATAGGAAATCAATTATGTCATTCTGGAAATCAAATGTGGTTTAGAATAGTCAAAGGCATTGCAAAAGGAAACAAATGCGTTTTAGCAGAGTGATTGTGGCACAAAAAGTTTCAAATGTGGTTCAAAACAACACATGTGTCACACAGAATAGAAAATGCATTGCATGATGAATGGAGGTCTATTTTGTTTGCAATTTCAGTAAAATTTCAGAATTATTTGAGTTTGAATGATTGTTTCCAGGTCTACGAAAGGTGTTTATTTGTTCAATGTCTCAGAAAACACTTGGCAAACACAATATTTTGTCTTTGAATGATGAAAAAATGTACAATGAAGACAAGCACAATCCTAGGTTAGGCAAGGACTATATTTGCTAGATTCCACGTGGGTTTCCCCAACCACACTTATTCCTAGCGGGTGGTCTAGAAGATTGGCCACACAAGCTCCCCCTTACATTGCACTCACTTCTCAGGTCAACCAAGCTTCAAGCCTCCATAAATCTCCCATGGCAGGATTTTCACCTCTATTAAGAACTGCAAGAATGTGGATGTCTTGGCAACGACCGTTGTTGCACCAACGAATAGATGGGTTTTTGGCAACTACACAAAGGTTTTTAGTTTATGACTCTTGTTTGAGTGGCCACACATGGAACAAGATTAGATTCAATAAGGATTTCAGCCTAAAGAGGTTACGCTCAACATGGTTTTGGGGAATTCACTTGTCCATGTGACACATCTGCACTCATAATCCTAAGTTTTCCATTAGGATTCATTTTTGTATACTAATTGGGAGTAGCTCGGCTAAAGAGCTTTGTTGCTGGTTTGAGTCACCTTGGGGTGAGTACTTTTTCCCACCAAGGAAGGCCCAATTCCTAGAGTCAGTAACAGTTTCTCTTGCACCCAAGATCACACAAGTGTGCAAGGGGAGAGGATACTTCTATTATTGAATCAAGGTTACACAAATTAGAGACACTTGTTTATTTTAGTTATCAAAATTGTAATGTGAGGAAAACACCTAAAACACTTTGTTCATTTTAAACTTTTCACTTGATGTGAAACAAACAAATTTCATTTTAAACCCATAACATGAAGATGCATGTTCATTTTAAACCTATGAGTTTCAATGCAAGATTGTGTTCATTTTAAGCCCATGAGTGAATATGCATGTTCATTTTAACCAATGAAATGTGAATGCAAATTTTTTTTGTTGTTGTTTGTTTGCTTTAAGGAATTGAAAAAGTGGCATGAAAATCAATAAAATACCAAATTTAGACTCTTCACCACATGCTTCCAATAGAATATTAGTAACCCAAAAACCCCTAAGCTACTAACAGAAAAAAGAAATTTGTTTTTTTTTGCAAAAATCCAAAAGTAATTTTTTACCAGGAAAATGCGTCATTCTAGAAGTCAAATGTGTCCTAGGTAGAAAGTTGGAAACTAATAGGAAGATACGTTGTTCTGAACATCAAATGCATCTCAAGGCCAAAAGCTGGAATCTACAAACAAATGCGTCATGACATAGCAAATGCATCGTTCTGCAAGGCGGATGCATCGCAAAAGAGTGTATGCATCACTCTGCAAGGTGAATGTGTCGCTGTATTTTGAATGCGGCTCAGGAATCAATGAATGTGTCGTGTCGTACTTGTACCTACAAAAACAAAAATGTCATACAAAAATATGCAAAAAACATGATTTTGGTGTCGGGTTCACCAATGTAGCTTAGGGAAAAACCTAGGTTAGAGAATTAGAGCTTAAAATAAGATAACCCAAAGCAAAGCAATGAAGAACAAAGGAGTAAAAACATGAAAACAAGGAAAGATCTCACCATATGTCTTCAACCTCCATAATTAACCATCATTGCACCTTATCTATTTGTTGCAAAATGATGTTTTCCCTCAGATTTGTGATGAACAACCTATGATAATGTCAATGTCCTAAGCAAATGTTGAAGGATTCTATCAAAATGCTAGAAAATGTAACTAAGCAACTATGAAGCAAGCCTAAAACATGCATGGAATAGTCTATGAAGTCAAGAAATGCCAAGATGTCAAGATGCCAAGAGATGTAGATGTATGAAGTTGTCCAAATAAGACCAAAATTGCCATTTTATAGAAAATTCAATTTTGGGTGAATGGCCAAGATTGAAGATTGACAAATGCCCTAAGATCAATGGTTAAGATTGAATGTGACAACCCAAAATTAGGGTTAGGGCAATAGTAGGGTAAATTTGAAATGAATGATCAAGATTTGATTTCAAAAAATCAAATCAAAGGACAAGATTGCATGTGATAAGGAGATAAAAATGACACAAAAAAAGAAAGAGTTGGAAAATCAAATAATATTAGAAATTATTTGATTTAAGGAGAAAAGTTGTCATTTTAAATTAAAAATTAATTTAATTCAAAAGTGGTGGGTTCATGTGACAATAAATAATTCATTTGAAATTATTTACTAAGAGAGAAAATTAGAAAGTGGGACAATTTTAAATAATTTTATTTAAAATTAGGAGAATGCCAAGGTGGACAATAATTAAATAAATTAAATAACTTATTTAATTATGAGAAGACATTTAGAAGTTAATGACGTATTTAAATAAATAAATAAAATTTATTTATTTAAATAATCAGGAGGAAATAAAAAACAAAAGATAATTAAATAACTTAAAAATTTTACTTAATCATATAGGGAGACATTAGAAAATTAGTGACGTATTTAAATAAATAAATAAATATATTTATTTAAATAATGAAGAGGAATAAAAGACATGAATTAATTAAATAATTATGAATTATTTAATTAATAGTTGAAATTGGACCAATTTCATATCACTGAAAAAAAATGGTGCAAGGTGGCGCTTTGGGGCAAAATTTTAAAGGAGGCATATGTGAGCGAAATAATGCAGGAGACGAGGAGAAGAGGCAATGGGGCAATGAACCAGAGGAGATGCACGCGGGAAGAGATGAATCAAAGGCAGGAAAGGAGAATGGGAAGAGCCATATCTCATAGTGGGTTTACTCGAATGGGAAATGGGACGACAAGTGCAATCCAACGAATCAAAGGTGGGAAGTAGAGCAAGGAAAAAATCAACATACGGATACAAAGAAAGATGGAAACCTAGGAGGCTAGTACGATGGCAAGTGGTGAAGGCAAAACCAAAACGAGAGGATTTGGATTGAGAATGAAAACAATTCCAACTACAGGAGTGGGTGATTCAGGGAAATAAAAACGCTAGGGCAACAGTGGTGAAACAATGGAGAGTGAAAGAGGATAAAAGGCCAAGACAAAGCAACAACCCTAGATAGGGAGAATATTGGCAAAGGGGAGGAATTGACATTAATAGGCCCAACCGCAAAGGAACCCGCCCAGGAGGAGAAAGTTTGTGATGGGATCAAACTGCACAACTAGGAGCCCATTGGAACATGAAAAGACCACCAAGAGGACCGAACCGATATAGCCAACATCGCAATTGGAGGTTGGGAAAGCAAAATCTGGGAAGGAGAGAGAAATAAAGAGAAGTGGATGTGAACACAAGACCATGGGGATGCAAGCTCTTCTCAATGCCCACATAAACCATCAAAGGAAGAGTGGAAAGGTTGCGAGATCGAGCCCTATTCGTGAAATGGTGCGACCTAGGGGACCCAAAGGACGAAATCATGGAATGGTGACAACAAGAATTCAAGGATCGGGTAAGCATAAAACCTCTTCCAAATGCCTTTTGCCTAATAGAGTGCATAGATATGGATTTAAAACAACAAATAGTGTATGGTAAACCCCTTTTATTTCAAAGGCTACAATTTCCACTATAAAAATTGGGAACCCAATTTTGATCCACGACACTACAAAATAAAACAAATCCCAACATGGATAAAATTAGTTGACCTCCCAATAGAATACTGGAGTGTGGAAGCCATGACAAAAATTGGGGACACCTTGGGGGTCTCCCTGGGAGTAGATCAAGACTTTATAAATGGGAAGAAGGATGTTGAAGCAAACATTCTAGTGGAAATATAGGAAGGGGTAGGGATATATAAAAGTCTAGAAATCATATATGAATTCAAGAGCTAGATACAAAAGGTGGTCAAATGTGAAGGCAAGAAGATTGGGAAATGCCTGTTTAGGGAAGACATAAGGGAGGGAGGATCTGGCACCAAGAAAGATGAAAATTCCATCAACAATAATCAGGAAGGAACAAACAACCCACTAGAGAAGGTAGGGGAAAAGGAAAATTCAACTACCCTAGGAGGTGAAGGCCCTAGACAAATAGGGAGGATGAGCTCCAAGAAATGGAAGTTGGGAGCAAATGACTAGGTAGCAAGTACAATCCCAAGCCAAAGAATATCAAACGATGAGGGTGTAACCCTTCGAGTGAAAAAGGATCTGAATACATTACTGAAGCACACCATAGACCTGGAAAAGGTCATATCCTAACAAATAGGGGAGGTCACAAACAAGAGGAAAGACCCTAAGACTACAAACCAAAAGGACAAGGATGCACAAGCTGAAATCCCAAGAGAATCAGTGGAGGGGGAATTAGGAGAGTGAGAAAGAAGAAGAAGAACCTCAAGAACCCCAACAGGTGGAGGAAATGGAAGATGGCACGCATATGATAGATAATGAAATTGATGGAGAGTGGGAACCAGATGAGGAAGACCAAGAGGAGGTGGAAGAAGGGGATCTCTGGGAGGAAAATTCCTTGGAGCAAACCCAATCCAAGCTGCAAAAGCCAAACATAAAGGGCAAGGGGAAGAGAGGCCCCAAGACCAACAAGGCTAAACTAGAAATAGCAACAAATGTAGTAGGGAAAAAAAAAACTATGGATAAGGAAGGATGTAATCCTTCCCCAAACACAATGAGGATAATAACTTGGAATGTTAGGGGCTTAAATGCCCCTAACAAATGGTGTTTGGTCAAATGCCAAATTGACCAATCAAAGGTAGACATTTGCATACTACAAGAAACAAAATGGGACACAGAAGAAATCAAAAATAGAATGAAGTGGTGGAAGAAATGGGAAGGGCACTTTGTTGGGGTAGAAGGTGCCTCAGGAGGTCTAGGCATCATATGGAATCCACTCTCAGTGACAAGCGAGTTGTTGGAGGAAAAAAAGAATTAGATAACAATAAAATGCAAAATGCTACAAAAGAATGAACAATTCACACTAACAAACATATATGGACCCACTCAAATGGTGGACAAAAGAAGAGTGTGACAACAACTTTCCCTGGCCATTACAAATTCCAGGGGAGAGAAAGGAATCATAACATGAGACTTCAATGCAACCCTAAACTATGAAGAAAAGAAAGGTGGGCTAGGGCGAGCCACGAGAGTCTAACAAGATTTCTAGGAATTTGTGGAAAACAATCACTTGATGTACATAACAAGAAGGAATGGCACCTTTACTTGGAAAAATATGAGGAAAGGCTTCACAAACATATCTAAAAGATTGGATAGATTTCTCATCTTTGGGGACTAAGGAAGCATGAACCAAACACATGAAGCCACTATCCTACCCTATGTTGGATCAGATCATTTCCCAATGCAACTATAAATTCAACCAGACTCAACATCCAAGGGTTTCCCTTTCAAGTTTGAGAACATATGGATCAGGGATGAAAAACTACCTGATTTGAATAAGGAATGGTGGTAGGAGCTACGAATAGGAAACCATTCACATCTGTATAAACTAAATAGGAAACTAAATCATGTGAAAAACAAGCTCAAAGAGTGGAATAAAGAGCATTTAAAAAATATATTTCAAGAAAAAGAACGGTGGAAAAGGAAATGAACTCACTCAATGAACACATCATAGAAAATGGAATGGATGGTGGTGACTTTGAAGTGGAAAAGGCCCTGAAAGAAGAACTGACAAAGATTCTGAAAAGGGAGGAATGCTTTTGGAAACAAAAATTGAGGGAGACTTGGCTCAAGGAGGGGGATAGAAACACGAAGTACTTCCACATAATGGTAGTAACCAACAAAAGCATAAATAAAATAACATCCATAAGAAGGTAGGATGGTACAATAACACAATCGTTGGATGAATTCAACGAGGAGGAAGTGAACTTCTACCAAGCAATCCTAAATAGAACAACTGGAAATAATGAAGCAGTCAGAAATAAATTGCTAGCAACAATCTCAAAGATCATAGTAGAAGAACAAAACAAAATGCTATATCAACAAATAAGCAAAGAGGAAGTAAAAAAGGCCACATTCCAACTGAACCTTGACAATTCCCTGGGACCGGATGGGTTTCCAACCAGCTTCTTCTAGAAATACTGGGAAATAGTGGGGGAGGACTTGTATTTGGCAGCAAAAGAGTCAAGGAAGAAGATGACCATGTTGGGAGCAATAAATCACACCTTCCTGGCACTAATCCCCAAGAAGAAAAACCCAAAGAAAATGGGGTATTTTTGACCAATAGCATTGTACAACACAGTGTACAAAGTAATTACGAAAATAATATCAAACAAATTGAAGGGTGCTAAGTCATATAATTTCAGAAGAACAAAGTGGGTTTGCCTCAGGCAAGTCAATTGTAGAAGGCATCATCATAACACATGAAACCCTTCATTCAACTAGAAAGACAAGAGAACCATACATGGTCCTCAAGTTGGACATAATCAAAGCATATGATCTAGTAGACAGAGAATTTCTAATGGAGGTGCTCAGGAAATTTAGATTCTAGGAGGAATGGAGAAATTGGGTTAAAAGTTGCACCTCAACTATAAAGTTCTCAGTACTAATAAATAGGACAACTTAAGGTTTTTTTGCTTCCTGAAGAGGCATTAGACAAGGGGATCCCCTCTCCCCCTTTCTTTTCATTATCATGGCAGAAGACATGGGCAAGGGGATAACAACCCTAAGATAAGCAGGCAAATGGAACAGTTTGCAAGTGAAAAATGGTTTGGAGGCCACAATGCATCAACAATTTGTTGATGATACTACCCTATTTGGAACAACAAGTAGGAGGAAAGCAAGAACCATCAAAAAAAATTGGATGAGTATTTCCAGGAATTAGGGAAAAGCATAAATTGGCATAAATTAGAGGTTTTCTTCCTCAACACACAACCAAGGCTCCAGAGGGATTTGACAAGGATATTGGGATTGAGAGTGGAAAATTTCCCAGGGAGATTCTTGGGTACCCCACTCTTTGTAGGCATCAATAACAAATGATATTGGGAGAAGCTAGTGAGTAGTTGCAAGATCAAAATGGGTACATGGAAAGGGAAATGATTGTCCTCAACAGGTAAGTTGATGATGATAATGGAACTACTATCAACCATTCCGATATACTCAATGGCATGTCTGAAGATCCCAACAATAGTTGAGGAAAAGCTCAATTAGATCTTTAGAAACTTTTTCTAAAGTGGGACAGGGGAACAAAAAAAATTTCCCCTAGTGGCATGGGAGAAGGTATGTACTCCTAGAGAGGCAGGAGGAGCATGTGTTAAACAACTAAGGCTGATGAACGTGGCAGTGGGAGCAAAATTGGTTTGGGATATGTATGCAAGAGGAGAGCAAAGTGTTGGAGTTAAAATGACACTGAGAGGGGGGGTGAATAAGTGTCTTAACAGATTTGAAAATTTTTAAAAGTTCAAAAACATAGCTCAGATTTGATCTCAATGTTATTCTGATTAATGCATTCATGAGTTGAATGTAATCATTCATAAATAGAATTGAGAAAAATAATGATCCCAACAGTGTACTGAAACAACAACAACATAGTAAAGCAATGAGAAAACAGAAGAACAAAGTGACACAAAATTTGTTGAGTGGAAAACCCTCCTGGGGTATAAAAACCACTCCCTAAATGCCTTACAGGCTTAATCTTTTAATCAACTATTTACAATGCCTTATAGGCTGATTTTTGAGCACCCACTCAAGGAGCACCAACCCCTCATTTAGAGATATCTATCTCAAGGACTACCAACCCCTCAAATTATGTTCTGAACAATAATAATAACTCAGAGGATTTCTTTGTTTTTAGTTAAGCACATATTTCTCTGTTTTCTCATCTACAGAATACCTTAAAGATTCAATAATTGAATCCCTAAAATACTACATAGAGAAGAAATTTACAATCTCTGCATCTTGTTATTCAGATTTTATTGCAAAGTTTTATCCATATATTTTCATACAACCAAAGAATGATAATCTCAGAATTACAACAGCAGCAGAAAAGAGTTTTATGCTTCTATTTATACATCTTCCAGATAGGTAACTGTCTTCAGGAGTAATGGCAGAACAACCAACCCAGCTTAGAGTCGTTCTCAACAAATCTGTAATGTATGAGTTCATTTTATTACATAGAAAGCACAACTGTCCACCACAGAAAATCATAACCTCTAAAGCATGAATGACAATACTCAGTCAGGGCATCATTTTTCATACTAGTAACAGAGATGCAGAGAGCAGTTAAAGAAAAATGGTGATTATAAACTAGTATGTGCAGTATGAAACGCATAAATAAAAATACCAGACAAATCTATAACTCCCATGGCTCCATCAACCACTGTTGAGCTTCTAGCCAGAAATGCACCAAATAAACCTTCAGAAAAAAAACCACTGTAAAAACCATTACAGTCAGCAACAACAGAAACGTAAACTCTCAAGATGGTGCCCAAGCTAGGGTTCGATACCCAGCTAAAAGAATAAACTCAAAAAAAATTCCCTATTCCTTTTTTTTATTTCCATCGATGACACGTTATGTCGAAGGAAACTTTAACATCGCCAAACAACCTTATGTTTGTTGCTTTCGCCAAGACCCATCAAATTCGGGAGAAGTCATAATGAATACATAATGTCACGCCGAGAGCCCTTAACATCCTTCTAGTCGATGAGACAAAAAGGTTCTCTCATCGAAATGAAACCATCATTCGCTATTACTATAGCTTTTGATATCGGAAAGACATCATATAGATCAACTTTGTTATACCAAAAGTCATTCATTTGACTTTGTCGACAAGACACACCATCCTCGCCATGACCTCACATCGATGAAAGAGTCTCACTGAAAAGACTTTTCAATTCTTATGAGTCACTGTAACCTACAACCTTTGGGGAGACCTCTTAGAGAATACTCTGTCACACTGAAAAAGCCTTATCGACTGAGTTGTTGAGACAATGCCAATCTCTCACCGAACGCACTTCATAAGACTTAGTTGGCAAGACCAAAGAGTTTGGTATGACATTCCACCAAAGCAAAACTCTTACCGATACACATCCATCCACCACGGGTCAGTGTGACATTGCATATTCATTATAACCTCACGCTGAAGTAACCCTTTGCAGAAGTCAGTGAGACACAAATCTTCGATGAGACTATATACTGAATGCATTATGTTTGGCGAAAGCGAGACCCCAGATGTGATGTCGGTGAGATAAAACCACTTCGCCGAGACCTATTCCAATATCGCCCAACACTTGTCGATAGACTTCCAACATCATTAGTCACTGAGACATAGTCCTTTTCGCTATGACCCTTTGCCGAAGCCTTAAACACTTGCCGAAATGTTCCTATTCAACCTTTGATCGGTGAGATAAGGTAATTTCGTTGTGACCACATACCGACGAAATAACATATGCTGATAGAGATCACTTTCTGTCGCTGAAATAAAAGATAAGTCTTGCCGACAACAGCCAGTATGATAAATTCAATTGACATGACATCAGAAATATCTTGCCAATAGGCAACACAGACATTTCAAAAAGGATCGGGGAGACCCTGCCATACTCATGCCGATATGTGTAAGCTCGAATGAGAAACAACCAATACCTGTGATATGAAAAAAGAACCATCCTGACAAGGAAACCAACTAAAAGAGATTTTGTCATCAAGGACAAACCATAAACATAATTGAGATCCAACAAACTCCCCCTTTGTCCTTGATGGAAAAACACAAATGACTCTCCCCCTTTTTGCCTCAAGGCAAAGAATAGAAGAAAATGTGCATATCCATAACACAACTGAGAAGCCAACCAAAATACTATGAGAAACAATTGCAAAAAAAAGAATACCAGTGCAACAACCAAGATTGTAGGAGAGCTTTAAGTGAATCAAAACATATAACATGCTCCCCCTAAGCAGTAGCTTGGAGATTTAGTGAAGTAACGATTGAGAGATAACTCCCAATCGAAGTCTCAGCCTTTCAAATAACTCTTTTGCTAAGGGCTTAGTGAAAATGTCAGCCACTTGATCTTGTGAACCAAAAAACTGTAAGTAGACATCATTAACCAGTACCTTTTCTCACAAAAAATGAAACTTGATAGCAATATGTTTAGTTCGAGAGTGCATAACAGGATTTTTTGATATATTTATCGCACTAGTGTTATCATAGAGAATAGAAATAGGTTTAGGAACTTCAATACCCATATCAGATAGAGTTTGACTCATCCAAAGAACTTGAGTACAACATGAAGTGGCAGCAATGTATTCTGCTTCAGTAGTAGAAAGAGAAACTGATACTTATTTCTTGATGTGCCATGCCACTAAATGATCACCAAGAAAGAATGCAACACCACTGGTGCTTTTCCTATCATCCAAACAACCAGCCCAGTCAACATCAGTATAAGCAATCAAATAGAAATCATTACTCCTAGGATACCAAAGACCATAATCAAGAGTGCCCTGAATGTATCTAAAGATCTGTTTAACAACAGTAACATGAAGATTCTTTAGGTGATGCCTGAAAACGTGCAATAGTGCAAACTACCTGCATAATGTTAGGTCTAGAGGCAGTTAAATATAAGAGACTGCCGATCATTGATCTATATTTCGTTTGATTTGTATCAGGAGAATCATCAACCTTAGTAAGTTTGCATCTAGTAATCATTGGAGTGTTAACTGGATGGCATTCATCCATCTGAAATTTCTTAAGCATCTCTTTAGCATACTTGGTTTGAGAAAGAAATATTCCATTCTCACATTGAGAGATTTGAAGACCCAGAAAGAAATTTAATTCTCCTAACATTGACATTTCAAACTCAGATTCCATTATTTGAGAGAACTTTTTACTCAAAGTGACATTATTGCAGCCAAAGATAGTATCATCAACGTAAATTTCAACAACCAAAATATTAGAACCTTCAGTTTTAACATAAATATTATTGTCTACACCTCCTCTAACAAAGCCATTAGAAATTAAATGACTGTCCAGCCTAGAGTACCAAGCTCTAGGTGCTTGTTTTAAGCCATAGAGAGCCTTTTTCAACTTCTAAACATGGTTAGGATTATCTTTGCATATAAATCCTTCAGGCTGTTCAACATAGACCTCTTCATCTAAATAGCCATTCAAAAAAGTTGTTTTGACATCCATTTGATAAACAATAAAGTTTTTATAAATAGAATAAGCCAAGAATATTCTTATGGATTCTAATCTAGCAACGGGTGCAAAGGTTTCACCGAAATCAATACCTTCTTGTTGAGCATAGCCTTTGCAGAAAAATATTGCTTTGTTGTGAATAACATTACCATTTTCATCAAGCTTATTTCTGTAAATCCATTTGCCTCCAATGACATTCTTGTCATCTAGTCTTGGGACTAACTCCCAAGTCTGATTTTTCTCAATTTGATCAATTTCTTCCTGCATAGCATTAAGCCAACATGAGTCTGTGAGAACTTCATTAAAAATTTTAGGCTCAAATTGAGTAACTAGACAGAAAGCAATTTGTGCCTTTTCATTAGATTCTGCAGCCTTTCTTCTAGTTTGAACTCTTGCATTTTTATCCCCAATAATTTGATCTTTGGGGTGATATATAGCTAGAGTTTTCGAAAAGCATTTGATGCAACCTTTTCAAGACTTGCTTTTTCATTTTTAGGGCTTGCTGATTCAGCAATAGACTTTGTTGTTTCAGCTCCTTCTGAAATTATTTCAAGTTTAAGTTCTTCCTCATTATCCTGCAAAGATTCAACATTCAAATGAGGTCTTTCATCAAATTTTACATTAACAACTTCAACAATCTTATTAAGCCTTTTGTTGAGACATTTATAAGCTTTGCTGTGAGTTGAGTATCCCAAAAAGATACCCTCATCACTCTTGGATTGAAAACTCCCAAGGTTATCATCATCTTTTTTGATAAAACACTTCCAAAAATTTTAAAGTATTTGACAGAAACAGTTTTTCCATACCGCAATTCATAAGGAGTGTGTTTAGATTTCACTCTAATCTGCACTCTATTCAAAATGTATATAGCTGTATGAACAACTTCTTTCTAGTACATATCAGGCAACTTAGCTTCATCTAACATTGTTCTAGCCATTTCTTTTACAGTTTTGTTTTTACGTTCAACTACCCTATTTTGTTGAGGTGTTTTAGTTGCAACATACTGTCTTTTAATACCATGTTGTTCACAGTAATCAATGAACTCTTGAGAGGTGAACTCACCTCCTTTGTATGATCGAAGGCATTTGAGTTTCAAATCAGATTCCTTTTCAACCATTTTACAAAAGATTTTGAACCTTTCAAAGGCTTCTGATTTGTGCTTAAGAAATGTGACCCAAACCATTCTAGTATAATCATCCACAAAAAGCATAAAGTATTTTTCACCATTAATAGACCTTGTTCTAGTTGGTCCACATAAATTAGTATGCACTAGCTGTAGAGGTTTTGATGAAGAGTGTTCTTTTGTTTTGAAACTAATTTTAGTTTGTTTACCACTTAGACATTCTTTGCACACAAAATTTTTTGGCTTGTTAAGAATTGGTAAGCCTCTAACATTCTGATTCTTACTGATTCTAACCAGATTTTCAAAGTTTATGTGTCCTGATCTTTTATGCCATAACCAGCTCTCTTCAGTTTGGCCCATTAGACACATACCTTGATTATTGTCATTGCATGATGAGTCAAGAAGATTGTACACATTTCCTTTTGTCCTCCTTCCAGCTGCAACAACCTTTCCAAGCTTGTTCTTAATCTCACATCCCTGCTAAATGAAAATAACATGATAACCACTATCATAAATTTGACTAATACTTAGAAGATTGTGCTTGAGACCTTCCACATAGTACACATTATAGATAGGAGTGTCTTCATTCAGAAGGATTGAACCTCTACCTTTAATTTGAATACCAGAGTTATCAACAAACTTAACATATCCACCTACATAATCTTCAAGATTTATAAACTTATCCTTGTCACCAGTCATATGATTAGAACATCCACTGTCCAGGACCCATAAGTCCTTTTTCTTGGAATGAAAATCAGTTTGAACCAACATAGTTTGCTCAAAGTTGTTGATAGCCTTAGGTTTCTAAACTTTTTTAATTTTTTGTTGTTTGGATTGCAGATCAGTTCTGCACTGTTTGATAGAATGTCCCAAAGTATTGCATTTAAAACATCTGATCTGTCTAACAAAAACATGGTGTTGCATAAGACCAAACCTGGGCATTATAGAATTCATAAGCCTACAAGTGCTCACCTTATGACCAAATTTGTTGTAGAAAAAACAATAACCATAGAAGAAAGGATTGACTCTGTATGAAGGTTTATTACCTCTTAAAAACTTAACATGATCCTTACCAAATATTGAGTGATTTGAACCTGAACCTTTGACTTCAGAAGAGGGGTTTTGTTTTGCATTGTCAGTTGAGCATTCACCCTTTTCAAAACCAACACCAGTTTTATCAGTATACATCTTTTGCTTGTTGAGCATCTCATTTAGTTTTAGAGTGCTTTCATATTTTTGAATTTCTTGATCTTTGCAGCTTACAGTCTCTCAAAGATAGACTTCAACTCTTTTAGCTTCTTCAAGCTGAGTTTTCAGAGAGACCATTTCTTGATCTGGTTTATGTTCTTGAGCAAGAACTTGTTTTTTGAGTTTTCTGATCTCTTGTAAAGCACATTTCAGCTCGCTTTCAAGATCTACTTCACCTTCTTCAACGTCAATGGTGTTTGAATCATTTTGCTAAGTAATTTCAACCATGAACAAGGTTTCATCTTCTTCACCTGATGAATCTTCAGACTCAATATCATATTCATCCTTACTAAATAGACTTTTCTTTTTTTTGAAATAGAAGTTTCGTTTAGGTTTGAAGGCCTTCTTCTTAGGCTGTATTTCAGTTGTCTCATTGTCACAGATTTGATCATAGGGACACTTTGCAGCAAAGTGACCTATTTTTCCATAGTTAAAACATTTAAAGGGAAGTTTTCCCTTATATTTTCCTGACCCCTTTTTAAGTCTTCTAGCAAAATGGGATTCTTTAGAATCAAACAACTCTGATTCACTGCCTTCGACTTTTTCTTTCTTTTCAGTGTTAAAGGCGGTTTCTTTTCCTAATGAATTGTTTTTGCTAGTTCTCATTTCTATTCCTTGCAGGTTGTCTAAGCTAAGTTTATCAAAGTGTTTCTTTTCTTCTAGGTCTGAAACCTTAGATTCAAATTTGGATGGTAAGGTTTTAACAACCTTTGTGACCACATCAAATTCATTAACCTCTTGACCTAGACCTTTCATAGCATTGACAACTTCATCAACTCTTAGAAAATATTCAGCCACTTTCTCATCATCCTTCATTTTCAACTCCTCAAACTGATGTTTGAGTGTAATGATTTTTGACAATTTGACTTTCTTATTCCCTTGATATATAGTTTCAAGTTTATCCTAGATGCCATGAGCAGATTTGCAATGCATTACTTTAATAAACACATCTTTAGTTAACCCACACAAGAGGGCATGCTTAGCTCTGGCATTTGTTTCATACTTCTTTTCAACAGCATTAGTGGGAATAGTGGCTAGTACATTGTAATCTTCTAAAACAATGCTCCAAAGTACAACATCAAAAGAAACAAGAAAAGCTTCCATTCTTATTCTCCATAACACATAAACTGTTCCATCAAATAACGGAGCTCTGGTTACAGAGGCACCATCTTGAGAATGTGCCATTAAAAACAAACTCCAAGACCAAGATCAATCCAAGGTAATTAAACCTATCAAAGGATCCTACGCTTTGATACCAATTGTTGGAGTTAAAATGACATTGAGAGGGGGGGGTGAATCAATGTCTTAACATATTTGACAAATTTTAAAAATTCAAAAACATAGCTCAGATTTGATCTCAATGTTATTCTGATTAATGCATTCATGAGTTGAATGTAATCATTCATAAATAGAATTGAGAAAAATAATGATCCCAACAGTGTACTGAAACAACAACACAGTAAAGTAGTGAGAACATAGAAGAACAAAGTGACACAAAATTTGCCGAGTGGAAAACCCTCCTAGGGTATAAAAACCACTCCCTAAATGCCTTCCAGGCTTAATCTTTTAATCAACTGTTCATAATGCCTTATAGGTTGATTTTTGAGCACCCACTCAAGGAGCACCAACCCCTCATTTAGAGATATCTATCTCAAGGACTACCAACCCCTCAAATTATGTTCTGAACAATAATAATAACTCAAAGGATTTCTCTGTTTTCAGTTAAGCACATATTTCTCTGTTTTCTCATCTACAGAATACCTTAAAGATTCAATAATTGAATCCCTAAAATACTACATAGAGAAGAAATTTACAATCTCTGCATCTTGTTATTCATATTTTATTGCAGAGTTTTATCCATATATTTTCATACAATCAAAGAATGATAATCTCAGAATTACAACAACAGTAGTAGAAAAGAGTTTTCTGCTTCTATTTATACATCTGCCAAATAGGTAACTATCTTCAGGAGTAACTGCAGAACAACCAACCTAGCTTAGAGCCGTTCTCAACAAATCTGTAACGTATGAGTTCAATTTAGTGCATAGAAAGCACAACTGTCCACCATAGAAAATCATAACCTCTAAAGCATGAATGACAATACTCAGTCAGGGCATCATTTGTCATACTAGTAACAGAGATGCAGAGAGCGGTTAAAGGAAAATGGTGATTATAAACCAATATGTGCAGCATGAAATGCATAAATAAAAATACCATACAAATCTTTAACTCCCATGGCTCCATCAACAACTATCGAGCTTCCAGCCAGAAATGCACCAAGTAAACCTTCCAAAAAAACCACTGTAAAAACTGTTACAGTCAGCAACAACAGAAACGTAAACACTCAAGATGGTGGCCAGGCTAGGGTTCAATACCCAGCTAAAAGAGTAAACTCAAAATTTTTGCCCTATTCCTTTTTTATTTCAATCGATGACAAGTTATGCCGAAGGCAACTTTAACATCGCCAGACAACCTTATGTTTGTCGCTTTCGCCAAGACCCATCAGAGTCGGGAGAAGTCATAACGAATACATAATGTCATGCCGAGAGCTCATAACATCCTTCTGGTCGATGAGACAAAAAGGTTCTCTCATCGAAATGAAACCATCATTCACTATCACTATAGCTTTTGATATCAAAGAGACATCATATAGATCAACTTTGTTATACCAAAAGTCATTCATTTGACTTTGTCGACAAGACACACCATCCTTGCCATGACCTCACATTGATGAAAGAGTCTCGCCAAAAATATTTTTCAATTCTTATGAGTCGCTATAACCTACAACCTTCGGGGAGACCTCTCGAAGAATACTTTGTCACACCGAAAAATCCTTATCAACTGAGTCACTGAGGCAATGCCAATCTCTCACCGAACGCACTTCATAAGACTTAGTTGGCAAGACCAAAGAGTTCGCTATGACATTCCATCAAAGAAAAACTCTTGTCAATACGCATCCATCCACCACTGGTCGGTGTGACATTTCCCACAACCGAACTGCCTATTAACATGGTTCAACATGTGGCCTCAACCAAGAAGAAAGGTAGTATTTAACAGCATCTGGCCCATAGCCCCGTCAATAATCATATCAGAGATCTAGAAGGAGCATAACATAAGGATTTTTCAAAGCAAGGAAATGGCCCCAGAGAGGTTGTATGAGAAAATAGAAGGAATGATTACTGAAACAATTAACGAGGTAGTAAAAGCTAGTTTAGGAAAACAAAGGAACTATACAAATTGGGATGACCAAATGAAAAAATATTTCAAGGGGCTAACCATACCCTAAATAGTAGGCATGGGCCAAAACACATCACAACAGAAGAGGAGAGAAGTAAAATGGGAAGGTCCAGAGAAAGGCTGGATCAAGATCAATTTCGATGGGGTAGCTCGAGGCAACTTGGGCCCAAGAGGGGCAGGGTGTGTGGCTAGCAATGAGCAAGGGGAGGTAGTAGTAGAGAGATCAAAACTAGTAGGAAAATGCATGAACAATGAGGTCGAGTTTCAAACAGAATTGTTGGGGCTCCAAATGGGAATAGCCATAGGTGCAAAGAAGATCCAACTCAACGGTGACTCATTAATCACCATCAATGCGATAAGGCAGAACAATGCTCCCAATTGGAAATTGAACCATTGGTTGCAGCTAATATCACAACTCCTGGGAAGATTTGAGGAATACAAGATAAGCCACGTATACAAAGAAGGCAGCCAAAGGGCAGACAATCTCGCGAAGGAAGCAACAAAAAAGAACTCATAAAGAAAAACTATCAAGGACCTCAAGATGGCCAACTAGCAGAATAATATTGTGATGCCAACCAAAGTGGAAAGACATCTAGCAAAACACAACAAGCTTCGTGTCATCCGGTTGGTGAAGGTGGCAAAGAGATATGTCAACTAAGAGCACGTTGACTAGGAAAGACCATACTGACTGAGGTGACATTGAGATGAAAGAAAAGGAATCTGAACCTATAGGTCCCACGCTAATGAAAAATTAATAAAGGAAAAAATGAGAAGGATCATAATTATGTAATCTTGGCAAGCCCCAAGATTCATAATTGATAAACCAGGAGGCAACAAATCTTAGCAAGGAAGGCCACATGAGAAGTACGACATGAGATTAATTATCATAGGGAAATCGCACATATGCAAGTGACATAAATTTTAATAATCAGGCCCATAAGTAAACGATGATTCCAACACCTGCCATTAATTAAAGCCTGCTGATGGGACATTATTTTACAACAAGGTGGCTTCAGACGAAAGGAAGAGATTGAAGTCTATAAAATTGAGCATCCTCCAAAGAAAAAATCAAACCAATTCTAGAAATTTCATTGGGTATTCTCTCTATGAGTAGGTGAGGTGAAAATAATGGAGACCCCCATCTTCCTCAACACAACAAGGAATCAACATTCTTTCTACGACTGAGTCTCTGAGAAAAAGGTTGAAAGAGCTACTAAACTCCTTGTACCCACTAATTCTGTGGGTTGTAAAGAAGGTACTGGGTGAAGAGTTTCTCACATTTCACCAAAGGTGGAGGGTGAATTCAGATATTCTAACCATATTTCTACCTATGATGTTGTACATGTAGCATCCGAAGTCAAGAAGCAAAAAATTATGCCAGATGGTTTTCAAGCATGCTTGGCTAGGGGAAATAGATGAGGCTTTGGACAATGTGGATGAAAATTTTCTCATTCCCTACCTGCACCATTATTACATGTCATATGGAAATGGACTGGAGGTATCGAAGTTTGTGGTGGTACACACCCTCCAACCGCAAGTGCTGGAGAAGAGCTGGAGCGAGGACAGGTTAATCACCTTCCTCATCAATGTGGCAAGCATGAGGAAACCGATAAAGGGTTGGGTCAAAACATACATGCGGGAGGAAGGTCTGGAAGGGAAAATGGTGGTGGACGACAACAAAGAATGGGAGTTTGGTGGTGGTGATGAATGGCGTGAGGATGACCCCATGGACATCGAGGAAAAGGAAAGTCACCTTGCACACAGTGCATGTAGGCCTGAATGCCATGTGATTGCAGACGCCATTGTGGCCAGGAGGATGCGGGCGGAGCTGGACGAGGAGGAGGAAAGGCTGAAAGAAGCTGGTGATGTGTAAATTTTTTGTAATGACTGGTGTCTTTTTGATATAATAGTTAGTAGTCAAACAATGTCCGTTTGGTAGTTTAAAGTAGCTACAATAGGTATAGCAATAGCAATGTGGGTTTTTGTCAGTAGTTTTTCACCAACCTTTTGGGAATATAGTGTAATAGGATTGAGTAGGGTAGCTCTAATGGGTAATAGCAAAGGATGACATGGAAGCCATGAAAACAGTATGTACAATAGACATTGTAACTAGTTTTTTTGATATCAATATATGGGTGATGCCCCTAGCAGCTATTTAATGATAAAAAAAAGTTGAAATTGGACCATAGGAAATAATTAAATATTTTCATTATGTTAGGAAGAAATATGGAGAAAATAGAACTTGCAGGCCTAGGTCATTTTTATGTGTCTACAGACCCAATTTCCAAGATTGAGGTGGTTTTGAAGAATTTTGATAGAGTTGTGGGAAAAGCTCCCACCTCAGAAGAGAGACCTATAAAACGTCCTAGACCTAATCTTTCTATCACAAGGGCCAAAGGCCCTGTTATTAGAGAAAAATTGTAATTAGTCCCACCACAGTTCACTCCTTCCCCACCCCCTCAAATAATTAGTGTGGATTCTCCCTCGAGTGAGCAATCACAAAAGACCATCAAAATTGAGCAACAACCATTATTTCTTAACCATTCCCCTAAGTCAGGATGAAAGTGATAATGTTCATGTTACCAGGGATGAAGTTCAACCCTATATGCCATCCCCCCAAGACCAAGTATTGGTAGCCTCCTCCAACAAAGGTTTGGATTAGATGTGGCAATGCGAAGAGATAAACTTAATGATGTGAGGGAACTAGCATGTTCAAGATTTATCTCTGATGATAAATTCATAAAGTCCCAAGAATTTAAGGATTTTGTTATTAGAGCAAAGAGGGACGAGTATCATACAAGAGTTCAATGGGCACAAGTAGAAGTGCCTAGAGAAAAATATGATGAAGTTGCCACAAAATTTGGGGGAGAAATGAATTTTGAGACTAAGAAACATTACTCTTGAGGAAGCAAGAAGAATGGTGGAGGATAATGGATTTTTATTGCTCCCCGAATGAGACATTGCTTCAACAATTGTTTTTGATATACAATTAGGAAACAAGAAGAAGTTTTCTCTTCAGAAGGGGAAGCAAAAATGGCATTATTAGGATCAAGATTCAACCTACATTGGGAAGCCCTTGCAATATGGGCCTTAGCCCCAAATACAAACAAGATTGTAATTGTTGAAGCATCAAAGCTCATATTAAAGGGAGTTTGATTGTTAAGAGGGTGCCTAACACCCTCGCTCCTGAAGCTGCTGCATTGGTGGTGGATGTTGCCAAGTTTAATGAAGCTAGTGTTTGAAGGTTGTAGGCTAGGCACAATAAATTATTGAAGGAACATGCAACTCTCACTAAGGCCTAAAACCAACAGTAGGTATTGTTGGCTCAAAACTTATCCCTTCTCGCAAGCTTGCAATAAACAAGCTACTCCTCCACAGTTCCCCCTGCTCATGTGACAATTCAAAATGAAGAGATTAAAGAAAATATTCAGATAATGGAAGAGCACTTAAAAAATGCTCAAGAGAGACAAAAAAAGGAGAATGTACACATAGTAACATGCATCTTACAACACACATTGTCTAAGATCTTGAGAAGGATAAACACTGGCCATGTCTCATATTTAAATATGAGAGGTGCCATTGACATTGTAAATGGGGACCAAGATCGACTCAAATGTATATTTACTAAATGGAATCCTAGCTTTACATCTTTGGAAGGTATGTATAGGGGATCTGCAAATACATCTGATGCCCCACCTGGTATCATCTCCACATTTAATACTATCAAGATGGCACAAAATGTGCAAGGATATATGGAAAGTGTGATTGAAGGTGTATGTGTAAAACTAAACTATTTCTCAAATATGGACAATAGGGTTGTGCCTCGCCTCTTAGAAGATAATGGGGAGTTGAAGACCTTAATAGAATGGAAGGCTAGTTTTAGTGTTCTAATTCTCACACTTCTCCTTGTCATTTGCAAAGATAATTAAATTGATGTGAATCAACTTAATTCCTATTTAGATAGGTTGATAAATGCAAATCACATTATGGAAAATTTCTATAGAGACTAACATAATACTTGATGCCAAATATCATCAATATTTGCACAATGTAGATGTGCTCTTAGCTGATGATTGGCCTTCTAAGAGTATGTATAAGGCATGGGATGAAAATATAATTTTTTACTCGACCTCTAAATTGTTTCATATATCTATTTCTATGTTTCTTCTCCAAGATTTTGGTTATCAGAAAGGTCTTAACTAAGCATGATGCCAAGTGATTCTTGAAGATACTGTCAAAATAAATTCGTTTCAAGATCCGTTGGTGTTCACTAGATTTCAGGTCTACATCATTGTAACTCTTTTGTACAGTTTAACTTATCTAAATATCAACTTTGAATATCAACACATATTGCTCTCAATTATTGTGTTCACTATCTTTTGAATCAAACTAATCAAGCATTGTTTATAGTTCTCATCACATATTGTGCTATACTTGTTGAATTATTAGCTTCTGCTCAAGATCTCGATTAATCTTGCTTACAGTTATTGATCAAAGATTGTGTGACTACAGTAAGAATTTGTAAATATTGTGATAGTATTGTAAGCCAACCAGCTTATAAGAACCCAAGAATTGGTATATTTGATTAATTGCTAAAATACTACTATATTTGATCTCTATAACTCTTTGTTTAGGATCAAGTTGTATAGTTAAGTCATTTGATATCGCAAATAACAAATGTTCTAATTTTAATCTGTGATAACAACAAATGATTCCAATACTATCTTTTGAATAATTTATGGATTTTGCTTTGCATTTTTCAAATACACGTTATCGTGTTTATGATATGGATGCTTGCACTGGAAAGCCTTTATTTCAGCCAAAACACTTTTAGTGTTAAACCATGTTGCATATACTATCAATTTGAAAAGTATAATGAAACAAAATTTAACACAAAAATGCTTCTGCCAAAAATAGGTTTCTCCAACCCTACAACCTCATAATAATACTACAATTTTCTATCCTATATTATATAAATGTTCTTGCCATCATTTTGTACATTCCTATATGATGTATTGTTAAGTGGATATGTTTATTAGTTTCCTCGAATGCTATTTTGGGCATACTTAGCTATATCATATGCAACAATAATTGCACTAATAAATGGATATTACACCACCTTCTAAAATACTAGCGAGAAGAATTTGTTATCAAAGGTATCGTTACTAGAAAATTGCTAGAATCATGTTATAAGAAAACTCACCTTGATTTTGCACAGCCTAAATTTTTAGTATTAAACCATGTTACACATACTACAAATTTCAGAAATATAATGAAACCAAACTCAACACAAAAATGCTTTTGCCAAAAATAGGTCTTTTCAATGCTAGAACCTCAGATTATTATACCTTGTTTATTACAGGATAATGAGGAACTACTTAAACATAGTAATCCCCACTTTTGCTCCTAATTTGCAAGGACAATAAAATTGATATGAACGTGCTTAACTCCTATGGGTAATCTTGCTTTCGGTTTACCCATCACAAATTTTGTCAATGCCACTTAAGTAATGCATTGGAGAGGCTTCATTTCACCAAAAGAATTTTTAGTTTTAAACCATGTTCCATATACTGTCAATTTCAAAAGTATAATGAAACAAAGTTTAAGAAAAAAATGCTTCTACCAAAAACAAGCCTCCTCAACCCTACCACCTAAAATGATACTACAATTTTTTGTCCTAGCTCCTATATATTTGAAAAATGTAAACCAAAATACATCCATTACAAAAACCCAGACCCAAAAGATAGATCCCCACTATGTTTACCTACATAAATACAAAACCTACAATCGCATCGAAGAACCTTAATTCTCCTCCATTTCCAAACAACAGTCCAAAACATGCCTTACCACAACCATGTCATTATATTCCTTCTCAAAACATATTTATTATTAAAAATGTACAAACCAATACAATACTTAAATCCTACACAATTTAACACTCTACAAAGCACCAAATTAGAAAAGACATATAATCTAATTTCATATCCCTGAGCATTAAATAAACGTACCACACAATAAATGCAATATGATTAAATTAATAATATAGTAATAAATTATATATGATATATATATGTATATGTATATGTATATGTATGGAGAGTCAATTTATTTAATTACAAGTTTCTCAACTTAAAATCAATAACTCTACAATATATAATTTTATTACTTAATCAATAAATACATTCCCTGTTTCATTATATAACATAATAATAAGAGTATATTATTAATTTTATTAAAAATATCTTAAATAATAATAATCATTAACTATTATATATAATATTATTCTCATCAACCATCTCTTCACCAATCACATAATGCACAAAACCTATCAAACCTATGATTCTCAAAATCTTGAGCCATGTAGACACAACAAAAATGACCAACTTGCTTTCAAATGCACCTTAAAAGACTTGCATTAAAAGGTAGTTCTGCAATGCAACCACTTATGTTGCCCACTGACTAAGTGGTCCCCACCTCTTTTCGCATAAAGAATTTTGTAGAGAGCATAAAGATCACCTGAACCGCAGAAGACAAACAACTCTCCAGCCAAGGATTATTTCAGAATATCAAAAACAAGGTAGAATGCATAGCTAGAATGTTTTCTAAAGTTGACACGCATCTACATTGCACGCACCGAATCCAAACAACTTCCCAAACAAGAAAGCTCCTGATCTTATTTAATTACAAGTTTCTCAAGCTAAAATCAACAAATCTACAATATGCAATATTATAAAATACTTTAATTGATAATATCATAAATAGTAATATTAATTAACTTATTATATATAATAATATAATAGATATTTACAATATTATTCTCAAAATTTAATACTCTTCTCATCACCCATCTCTTCACCAATCATGCAATGCACAAAATCTATCAAACCTATTATTCTCAAAATCTTGCACAATGCAGACTTGTAGCAAAAAGGACTGACATGCTTTCAAATAGACCTTAAAAGGCTTGCATTAAAAAGTAATATGCAAACGTTGCAATGTTTCCCACCTATTAAGTGGTCCCCACCACTTTCTACCCTTCCACATATTTTATTTTTCCTTCTAAAGAACATCAATGTCCATAGAACTATGAAAGATAGACAACTCACCACCCAAGGACGATTTCGTAATATAAAAAACAAGCTAGAATGCATAGCTATAATGCTTTCTAAAGTTGACACACATTTGCATTATGTGCATTCAATCCAAACAACTTCCCAAACAAGAAAGCTCCCGATTTGCCACCACGTTGACAAAGACAAAGCTACCCCGACCTTAAAAACCTCACATCTTTTTAATCCAAACTAAAAAAATAACCCTTAACACTCAAATATTCAACATCCTATTGGTTGATGGAACACCTACAAACTCGCTTTTTAACCACTTTACATTAATGCTTTGTAATTATTAAGTCCTTAAATGGTTTTGTAAAATGTACTAAACAACCCTCATCTAGTACAAAAAACATTAAAGACTCGAATAGATTATTACTAAAAAATCACTCGATATTGCATAGTAAACTAAAAAAGTTTTTTTTTTTACTATTGAAAAATACTTGCCTCTCTTGATCTACATGAAGGTTGCAAAAATGACTCAAATCTTCACAACCAATCAAATCCTCCATAAATATAGTTCAAAACATGTTTTTTAAAAAAAAAATTCATCTTAATTCCTCAAAACATTACCAAACCCTCAAATTTTCCTGCCACAAAATAATTGGCTAAAAATACACTGATTATTCACCGTTTGGAAACATAGTTCTACATGTCGGCAGGTACTAAAAATCTTCTATCCTATTCTAAGTAAAAGCAACATCCGTAACACATCTTGCAAAAAAAATAAAAAATACATAAGACGTTGCATATGAGGCTCTAATATATACCTTCGAATTGATACACCTCTGCAAGCTTTGTGAGAGCCTCTAATATATGGCGATTCCTGGACTTTAATCCTTCATAAGGTGGAAGTAATTTTACATACAGATGGAAATCCTTGGACTCAGAGAATCAGATTATTCTTAAAAATAAAAAATCGAACAATATTTAGGGCTTTACCTTGACAGCTACAGAGCACTGTGAATAACAACAGAAATGAAGCTTGTGCACAAGAACATTACTCCACAGGGTCCTGGGACGGCCAAGGTACAAACAATTCACGTTATACCCATGTTTCCTGTTTGTTCAATTTTATAATTGAATGAAGTATTCTATCCATATTTCCTGTTTTGATGAGTTTAATAAATTAATGAAGTATTGAAACTTGCATAATTGCAATTGCTTTCTCAGCTTGTGCCAGAGGAAGCTGATGATCTGTGGCACGTATACAATCTTGTTTCCAAAGGTGATAAGGTTGTGGCAACCACTGTCAGGTGCGATAGTATATTTTTTTTTTGCATTTTTATTAATTGCCCATTTTGAAAATTTAAGCTGCTTGAATTTACTCTAGTTGTATTTTTTCCTTTTTTGTTTTCTATTTCACTTTCGGAACGGTTGTTGTTGTGTATTGGCAAATTTGAAATCCCAAGCAAAGTCCAATGGGTAGCTTATTGCCCTGTCGGGTCGAGAATGGGGATTGCCTTATTGTCGAGTGAAGTTGAACTCGGGGTACACCGTTTCGGACTTAGGAATGCATCTTAATTCTCGATATTCCACAGCCGCACACAATCATGTTTACATATTTCACCTCACATGCCTATATTTTAACAGCTCATAACATTACATAGTTATCTTTCAGCAGTCCATGACCGCTTATGGCCATATTTCTACAGTTCATGACCTAGGTGACACGCCCTTTGAATTGTGGGCTGCTTTATTTTCGTGTGGGAGTTTTCAAATGCCCCCTTAACCAGCCCTTTGGAGATACGTTTTTCCTCTCATCCTCATGATGGATCAAAAAGTGGATCGAAGAGTGTGACTTGAAAATTGATGAAAACTAAAACACACGCAATCTTTCCAGAAGCTCTCAATCCATCAGATGGACTGTGAAAATCTCACGCACATTAAATACACTTATCTTTGTTTAAGTAACAGTGGCTCCTAGCCATTGTAGTTTGAGTGAGGCATCATGCATCGATGCCACGGAATTCCAAAACGCATACTGAGGCAAACACACTTTTCCAATATTTATGAATTGCAGATTAGGCTTAAATTATGAGCATTTTTAGACAGGCTGTGGTGTAGACATAAATTGTACTTTATACTACCACTCTGGTGGCACGTTTCAAACTTTGCAGGCACATCCTCCACATAGTAGTGGATTATTTTAGGTTCAATTGATCAACTGGAATGTGGTAACCTTTCCAAATGATACATATTAGGTTTGCCATTTTAAGAAATTCATGAGTCTTAACTTTTATGATTTAGAATTGTATTATTTATGCCAACTTGCAGACCCACCGACGTCTAGCAATTCTCAGACCAGAGGAGGACGACATAAGCTCTTGCCTTGAGTATATTGGCTTAGTCACTGTAGCTCGTTCCAAATAGAAATGGAATCACAATTACAGTGTGATTTGTTTAATGGCAAAACCTTTTTTGGAGTCTGGACACATGCTTTTGGAAAAAAATGAATTAAAAGGTTGTCCATTTTTCCTCAAAAAACTCAGTGAGTTCGGCAACTCTAGGTAGAAGTGAACTCTTCACATGTTAGAAGCCTTAGAGACTACCATTTGTTTTCTGTATATCAAACTAATCAATCTGTCTGTGCCACTTTCTCTTGGAAATAAACAATCTGGTTTTGGCGTTGCTTATAGGAAAGTTCAAAGAGAGTCTTCTTCCGGAGACAGAGATGTAGAACGTGTTAAGCTAAAGCTGGAGATTGAAGTTCAGGTATTACAATTTCTGCTCACCTAGACAGCACTTGTATAGACATACATAAACATGTGTATATATGTATATTGTTTAAAGTTTTAGAGTAGCTTCTGGAATTTGAGACAAGGAAATTCTTTTCAGCTGGACAGAGCTGGTAGTTACATTTCTGTTTAGTGTGTGTATTTTAATTTTACCTATACGGACATGTTTGTATGTCTTATTAGTTCTTGATGAATTTGTTAAAAATGGTGTTTAATTTGGATGGCCAAATAGGATGATATAAGTTTTCAAGGCATTGCATCACATGACTTATTTTATGAGTTATTATTGAGTTTTTCAACATTACCTTTTGTAAGTCTGCATCCTGATTATATTAAATATATCTGACATATGGTATGATAGGCCATAGATTATGATAATGTGGCAGCAATCTTACGAATTCGTGGCAAAAACGTTTCTGAGAATGAGCATGTGAAGGTTATTAATTTTCTCTGCAAGCTTCTTTGTGCACTTTATATGTTATAAGTTTTAACCATGTGGGAACATCCAATTGGAATTCTTATTGAAATTGTCTGCTACACGATTATGCAGATTGGAGCATTTCACACCCTTGAGATTGAAACAAAACGACCTTTTGAATTAAAGAAGGTAAAGTCCCTTTCATTCTTTTTAATAAATTAACAGTTGTTGTCTGGTGCACCATGTTCTGCTCATATTGGTCTTTTCACTTGCTTGATCTTGGAAGTAGGTTCTGTTAAAAGGTTTGCATTGTGTGAATCATATGTTTGTATTTTTTTTAATTATGCGTTGAAGCCCCTAACAAAGTGGGCTTGCCTCCCTTTTATATTGTCATTTCTTTCCTACATTGTACAACTGCAAACATGTTAACCCTATGGTAAACTTAAGCATCTTTTTGCATCATCACAAGAAACAGGAATTGCCCAATACGTATAAGCAATTTAAATTTTGTATCTTAAACAAACATGTACAATCTCCCACATGCAGCAATTTATAATTTAATTATCACCTTGTAGTTCTGTCTTGATACTTTGAAGGGAAACACCCATGTTTGGTGTCCAACCTTGATTTCTGAGCAAACTCTCATGTTTTTTTTTTCAGCAAATATTTTTGCTCTTTACAGCTTTTGCTCCACTCTTTGATGTCTAGTATTTTGCTCTCTAGCTGCCAATTTATCTAGGGCATTGTTTTCTTGTGTAAATTTCTAGCCAATTTTATGCTCTTTATCTGCTTCCCTATTTTCATGTCCTTAACAATAGTATTAGAATATTTTGGTTTTGCTCAGAGTGAGTATGCAGTCAGTTTTTTCAAATTTTACTAACAAATTTTAAATTCTACCTTGATGGTGATGGATTTTAACAAGAATATCTGTAGATTTTGGAATAGACTTTTCTAAGCCATTTTGTTAATTTACTACAAGATATCAATGGAGTTTGAATGGCCAGGGAATTAAAGAAAGTGATGTTGATTCTTCATGGGCTTGTGGACAAACTGGAGGTTTTGGTGGATTTCAAGTTGTTACACTTGTGTTAAACATGTAGATAGCAAATGTACTGTCTATCATTTAGGTTTGGTTTAATGGGATAAAATGTTGTTAAGCTAAGTGTGCATGTTTGGGGGGAAAACTCCATGGTGAAGCACTCTTGATCCATAATAGCAAGGGCATCTGTAACCTCCTGGAAAGTCCTGGTTAATGGGCGCAAGTTCTGGCAGTGATGATTGATGCTGTGGGATATTTAACCTGACTAGTTTCAACCCCACTTTGTCACTTCCTCAAGCATTAGCTGATGCATGACCTCTAACTGGATCATTTAAACTTAGGAATCTTTTAGTTATCATTTGAACTATTTGATTTGTATTTAATCTTAACCCATTTGGTTCTTGTCCCCACTTTATTAGGTGACAATTCAACTAGTTGCTATGTGTCATTTATCATTAAGTCACTATTTTCTTCCTTGATTGCTTTCTCGTCTCCCTTTGTGGGATTTCATCACGCTAGTTGCTACAAAACTTACCCTGGCTTGGGATCAAGTTCTTCTTTCAAAGTTTGTATACAACATTTTATTAACCTGCATTGTTTTGTCATACCACTTTAATACTTTTTCCTTAGTTTGATTTTTCAGTTGTATTGTTGGTTTTGGTCCTAGTTCGGGTTTGCGGATTCGGCTAAAATTTTTTTGGGGTTGGGTTTGTTTTGGGTTCGTCCGTACAAAAAACATGTAAAAATTATATATATATATATATATATCATAGTTGCCAGGAGACTGGTATTGGTACTGGTACGGGAGATTGGTACCAATACCAGTATGTCTATTTTTGAAAATAGGAGATGAGTGTACTTGAAGACGCCATTTTTTTTTAATATAATTTAATAATTTATAAATTTGCTACATTAAAATTGAAAATATCATGACATTGAACTTTCAAAACAAGAACATTGGTAAAGTTTAACATTAAATTTAAAGTTTAAACACACAAATGTCAAAGAGTTCATACTACATATTTGATATTACACATTGAAATTTAGAATTGTCAATACGTTTTTCTTTTCATATGGAAACTTGCCAAAATGTAGTGTTTTTAATATTTATGTTTTTTTAAATGAAAAATTGAGGAGACGTCTTCGACAAGTTTTCGGTTCAGGGAAACACGTCTCAGTATCCAAGATGTATTCCAGGGGTTAGAGATGCATCTCCGTGCAACTGTGATAGCTATATATATATATATTATCAACGCCCTTATCCCAAGGCCAACCCCACCACCCAAGGAGAACCCCACCGCCCTAGGCCAAACCTCACTGACCAAGGCATTTGCCACCACCCAAGCTCTGCCACCACCCAAGCTTTGCTACCACCCATAAGGCATAGTCGAGCAGTGAGTGAAGCTCGGGCGGTGGGCGAAGCTCGCGTGGGGTTGGGGCCTTTGGTTAGTGGGGTTGGGGCCGCTACGAATGGTGGGGTTGAGGCCGCTACGAGTGGTGGGGTCTTGCCTGATGCCACCAACCCCACCATCCTATTTGCCTTGGGTGGGAGGAAATAAAGTTGGAAGCAATAGTTTGATTCCAGAGGTTATGGAAGCTTGCTGACCTTGGGAGGTTAAACGAATTTGATAGAGGATTGATACAACTACTAGGGGAGGGTGGGGGGAGATAGAAGGGACTGTCCACCTAACCCCAACTATCTCCTCCCTTGGGGGGTTCACCGTTTTGTTTAGTTGTTCCTTGGAGATAGTTGTGGGAGGATGAAGGCCCACTCAACAACTACCCATAACGGCAGACCCCACCATCCATAAGGCGGACACCGCCGATCATATTCGCCTTATGGTCGACAGGGTCTGCAAATATTAGTGGGGTCTTGCCCTGCATGTCATTTCGTCTCCTATCCATACCCAACTACTGGAGAGGGAGGGAACTCAAGGGGGTCAGAGGGGAAGCAAACAAACAAAGGGAGGGAGATTCGTCTCTATTTCTGAGAACTATAGTTTCCCACCTGAGGCAAACCCAACCATGCATATCCACCCCTAGGGGGCGGGGTTTTTAATCATAGGACAAGGCAAATAGGGTAGTCTTGGGCAAGGGTGGAAATGAATAAGCACTTGATTGCATCATCAAGTCGAGCGAGCGCTTTTGGAAAGATTTCTCCACTCTCGGGATGAGGACACAAGCAATGGAGCAGGCATAGGCTGTCACTACGGGTAGGATCCATAACTGGTTGGTCTAGTTCCACATCCTCCATCACCAACTTCGATAGCACCGATTTCATAAGCATCAATAGCGGTTCTGTTTCGAGAGCCCCTCTGTAATGTTCCCTTCCAGTTGACATCTCTTAGATCTTTGATTAGCCTATTATGTGACGCTCGTAGGCTGATAGGGTGGATAGAGGGTTTGGTTGAGGCTTGGCTTGGCTTCAGTTGGCAGAATCATTTAGCTTGGCTTTCGTTCGGAGTCGTTTGGACATCATTTGCTTGACTTACTATTTTTAGTAAGTGGAGTCACTCAGCGGAGCACCCCTGCTATTTTTAGCAATATGGTCTGGTCATATGCAGATTCAATCACTTATCACCCGGCTTCAGATGGTTCGTTAATCGGACGTATTTTGAGAGAGATATTAATATTTATTTGTCAAAATAAATAAAATTAGTTTGAAGCTAATATTATAAAGTTATGATATTATTTAATATTATAACTTAAGTGATTTTTCAAAGGGGGTCGACCATCATTAAGAAGGGGCTAGTTTTAATTAATTATTTTAATTAAAAAGGGGCGTCCAACTATTGAATAATTAAAATTGAAATTTCAAGATTATTTTAAATGGTGCTTTTTTGAGAGAAATCGACCCAACTGAGGAAGTATAAGTTTCTTTGAAAGAAACTCAATTCATTATGTTATGAAATCGAATTTTTGCCAAGTGCTTCTTCAGAGAATAGAGCCTAGGGTTCCAGTTTTCATTCTGCATTGGAGAACGTGCCATCTTCAGTGTCTGCAGTTCAGAGGCTATGAAATATCAACTGATCTATTGCTTGTCATAGAGATAGCTTCATCCAGAGGTTATCACAGAGCATCACTCTTTGAGTTATCTTCAGGGTTTTGGTTTGAAACTCTTCCGGGAAGGGTTCTTCATTTTAGGCGTCCATTTTCCAAGCTCTGGACACATCTTTCAAGGGCGGTACAGATTTATTATTGCTGTTGCTGAGCCGTACTTTGCTGCTGTTGGGCCATACTATCAAGTACAGGGCCGTACTTTTTACATAGGGCAAAGCACCTCTCTTTTGGGCATTCTAACTTCACCAACAGGGGCGTATATCCTTCTGGTTTCATCTGCAAATATCAGGTTGAGGGAGAAGCTGATTTCTATGATGGCCGTACCATTTCATGGGCATCTCAGGCTGCTGCAATAACCAGGTTTTCATAAAAAATGTTGTAGCTTTTTAATTTGCATGTGATCCGATCTAAATTGTATTCAGCATAGAAGATCAATAAATATTCTGGCATCAATATATCCAGTAGATTCTATCATTTTTAGTATTGTAATATTTTATTTAAATTTTGTAAGCCATTTCTTTCAAAATCGCATTTGATCTGTATATGCAAAAAAACCTCAAAAAAAATCAAAACGAGAAAAAAAACAAGCAAAACAAGCAGTTTTTAGAAACAGTGAGAATAGGGGTTTCTACACCCTCACCCAACATCCTTGCAATCGATCCACTTGTGCATATCTTATATCACATAACATCATATAAAGATTTTATAAAAAACAAAACTACCATAAACTTGAATGTCATTTAAAACATGCATGATAAATATTCATCGTCCAAACTTCAAGTTCAATATTAAAATAATAATATCAAGTTCAACACTTTTAGTTTTAATCATCAAATGGATTTTTTAAATCATCAACATCATCGTCATCATTGACGTTAGATGATGTAGGAACATCAGATGAACCACAAGTAGTGCTAATGGCACTGCCAGTGCCACTTGCACTAAAAGTGTGCTGGCTTTCAGAATCCTCATATGCAATATGCTGGGAAGTGGAAGCATCCAAATCCGTATGCTTTGGCTCTATATCTCACAACTTTGTGTCCCCTTCCTTGTACTCATGTTGTTTGTGTGAAAGGAGACACAAGTTGGAATGCACGTATACTAAGTTCTTTGCTCTTTTGGAGTGCAATCTATTGCGCTTTATTGAGTGGATGAAAGAATATGTGCTCCAATTCCTCTCAGATGTAGATGAATTAGCAACCTATGAAGACAAAGTAAACAATTAAAGCTATACATTATATTTATTAAAACTTTAAGGACTAAAAAATAAATTTATTAAACTTACTTGTGATAAAACTCTGATTGCAAGGGGTTGCAAATGTTGGAAGAATTGGCCACGGAAGTACCACCAACTATGAGCATCCTTCTTAAACCTATCATGAAGAGCCTCAACACTTTGACCATTTGAATGCACAAAATCAATGAACTCATTCCTGACTACATCTCGCAATTCTGTTTTAGAGAAGAGTCTATGGAATGCTGCCTTGTACCCTTCAACCACTTCAAAATCTCTATATGGGGGAAGCCTTCCTGGCACAAAAAGAATCTCAACATTGTAGTATTTTGGAGTCAATGCGAAGGAAAGAAGATGTAATGGAGTGGTCATTTTGTTCCATCTTTCTTCAACAATTGCATGCACTTGTTTGAAGAAAGTCTCTTTAGGGTCTTGCTCTTTTGTATTTATGATGCTCTTCATCTTCTCAATCATTGAGTTAATGCCAACATATATTTCTCCAATGCAAGGCTTGTCCATGTCAGTATAGCGAATCGTGCTCAAAATGGGCTTGGTGTTGCTAAGGAGATACTCCACACGATCCCACCATGAGTCATCTAATATCATTTGCTTAATTTTTGTTGCCTTGCTGCTATATAAACCAATTTTGGCTAATCATCATCCTAGAAATCGCCTCTCTAACTTTCACAAGTTGTCTCAAGATGATTGTGTTAGAGGCAAAACGGGTCTCTGCAACCTATTAAAAATACAAAATAAAATAATTAAAATTTAAAAACAAACTCTAAAGGAGAATTATAATACACAATCAAATTATGAAAATGTAAAATTTTATGCTACTTAACTTACCTTCAATAGCTCCAGTTTTGAAAATGATTTGAAAATGCCTTGAGACATGTGGTGGTTGGTGATGAACATTTGGATGTCCTCAACCTCTGCATACAAATTTTTGATCCAATCAATTTTATTCCCAATCTTTTGTGGCATAAGATTGAGAGAGTAGACCACACAAGGTGTCCAAAAGATATGTGAATATCGTTCCTCAACCAAAAAGCTGACAACTCTACAATTCTTTGTGTTGTCCGTTACTACTTGAATAACATTACAGGGACCCACTTCCTCAATGGCTGCGATGAGAATATCAGCAATAAACTGGCCATCTTTCATCTGTCCCTCACAATCAACAGTTTTCAAAAACATTGCCCCTTTAGGGGACATCGCTATGACATGATCAAGGGCCAATTTTTTGCATCTTTCCACCCGTTTGAAACAATGGATACACCTGTCTCAACCCATGAATCCCTTATGGGCTGCAATGCATCTTCAACGTTCTTGACCTCGTTTTCCAATAAGGTGCCACACACCTTCTCATAATTTGGGCCCTTGTACCCTTTTGGAGCTTCATTAATTGTTTTCAACATCCTTTTCCAATATGGAGAGCGAACAACATTAAAAGACAATCCATTTGCATAAATACATCTTGCTACATGTTGGTCGGCAATGTCTCGACTCTCATTTTGAAATGCACTTTCCAAAGGTCCCTTTGGTTTTTTGCTTGTAATGAGTTGTTCACTTTGAGGATGAGGAGGGGCAAAAAATTGATCTTTTTCTACCACAACATTGGGACTAGATGCGGGCTGCATTCCCTTTGATCTTTTTTTATTAAGGGGTGACTTGATTTATGGCCTGTCCGTTCATCTGCTTGTTCTTGCTCCATAATACATCGACTACTGTCTTTGATGGCACAACTACACCATCCTTTCTAGGGTAAGGTTTGATGCCTTATCTGTAACATTCTATATAATCTACTGATTAAGATTGGTAACTAACTACCAGTTTCAGCTGAAGTGTAACTAACTAGTTTTCTTACTAGGGTTTCCTTTGCAACATCAAATGGAAATTAAAAAAAAAAACAATAACAATTTATCAACTAACTTCTAGTTTTCAATTTCAGCCGAAAAAGAAGTAAATAATTGTTTATATAACTGAAACCACAGTTGGTTAATAACTAACTTTTCCTTTACTTTTGAAAAGAATAAGAACATTTATTACAGCTATGAAATAAGCATGTTAAAGTAAATATAACTGAAATTAAGAGAGAGAAAGAGTTACGTGAAAATACAATCTGGATGTTGGAATGCTTGAACAAGACTGTCTTCAAAGGAAAAAGAAATATCAAGGGCTTTTCCGCCCAACCAAAGACCTACTGGTCTCCCATGTTTCTTCAACTGAAGAAACCCGACCCATCACGAGGACAATCAATAAAGGATCACATAAATACCATCATGCCATTTGAGCCTGGTGTTAAGAACCTATACTACCTGGTTGATCCTTCACTATAGGGTACTCCTAACTAGAAAGACCATTCTAACCAGGGGTATATCTGGTTCTTGATAGCTGACAAATGCTTAAACTAAGCATCATAACCTTGGCCAAGGATTTTATCAATAATAAGCACGTACCTCGTGCTGTCAGCACTCTCACCCTTGCTCGGCATTTAAATTCTTAATCCATTAAGATTATAATTTCAAAGATTCATCTTACATTATTTGTTTACAATCAGGTGAAGATTCTATTTCAAATTTACAGAGAAGAAAATGAGGTTAAATTGCTCAGTTCAAGATTTCATTCCTCAATAATCAAATGCATTATGTTCTTTCTTACTTACTAGAGGAAAAGAGCACTTTGTCTAAATCACTGCTAAAGATTATACTCAGTTCAATTTTATTTCAACTATTGGCCATGAATATTTTGCAAGGTCTGACCCAGATTCAAATACCAAGAGTACAAGTAGGTTTCGCCTCTAGGAACATAGAGAGAGACTTGTCGCCATTGAATAATTCTTCAGATTTAACTTATATAACTTATATACTTCTTTAAATGGACTTGGATTGGAAAGAGGAATATGTATGATTCCAACTCAGAAATTGAGAGAACAAAATATAGAGAAAGCTACAGCTTAGGCAATGGCATAATAGATCACAGAGCAATTTTGATGGGAGCTTGAACTAACATTTAGATTCAGAAATAATAAGGCAGAGTAATTCAAATGCAAGATTAATATACTATACAGATTCATAATAAGAAAGAATCTTCTATTGGACAAGTTCTAGAGTTGTAGCAAAGAACCGATTCCATTAAACTTTCAGCAAGACGAAGAAATTCATTGAAATTACTTTCCAATGCAAGATAGTTATCAGAACGAGTTCAGATCTATCGATGCTGGGTTTTAACAAATTTAAAATCTCTCTTTACATGCCTGGTTAAATAGGTTTGAAGCTCGAAGAAGTTCCAAATTCTTTCCTCCAAATGAACTGAAAACTGGAGACTCAAACAGAATGACAATGTTTCCCACTTATGCTCGACAGAAGAATAAACCAAGGTCACCACCCGCTAGGAAGTCAACTGTTAGAGAGGAGAAAAGAGAGAGGAAATGGGAATGCAAGACAGGATAAGTGCGGATATTGAATGTGGTTACCAAATCAGAAGAATGCCGTTCAAAAATGAGTAAGTATGAATCTCAAATGAATGCCAATAGAAAAAGATGGAAGCCCGAGCAAGAACAAATGAAGTGGAAGAATGAAATGTGAGTGAGCCAGCGGTAATAAGGAAAATCATCTTTGAAACCTCTGAATCAAGACTCCAAGAGCATGCAACTGCATGACTACCCTCTTGGACGTTTCACCCAGGAGGCATGATGGAAGGTTGGCGGGGAGCTACCGCCTTCCATTTCTACCGACGACTCCAAACTATTATTGAATCAATTTTTATATTTAATCGATGGACTTAAGGTTATTTTTATTATTATCAATTTTAATATTTTATATTCATTTACTATCTCATAAGGTGCACTCTAGGAGTTAATTTCACGACTTCAAAAGGAGAACGTTGGTAAATAATTAAAGTTAGACTTGCTTTACAATTATTTTATTAAATGAGATATGACCAAGGTTACGACTTAAATATAAACACCTTACACTGACTCATGGCTTGATGATAATTTGATCCTTTATTAACTACGACCTCTCCTTGATGATATTTCCCTCTCCCTCGAGGTGTTGGCAATCCTGCAACCACTTGACAAAGAATTAGGGTTAGACCATTCTCGACATACATACATAATATATATATATATATATATATTAAATATAAACTCATCAACACATTCATTTTCACATATATAAGAAAATCATTCACATTTGCAGTTACAACATATAAATTAAGAATTCTTTTCCCAATTTCACATTCTCATGACAAGCAGTTAATCACAACTAACATAGCGACCATAATTTCATTGCCATAATCATGTTCAAGATAGAAGGGATGTAACATTGTCCAGGTATTCCACACAAATGAGCTTTTACTCGACTATATGAACTAGAATATCTAACATCACACCCATTGCAAATCCAAACGTAACCCTCACCACCTGGAAGTCTGGAACCTATTTGTTGTGACCTTTTCACACATCGCCCCATTGAAGATGGGGACCCCCTAATTTTTGCTCCGTTCCGGTCTTTTGGCTTGGGTTTTTTCCCCGCTCTCTCGCTCTGTCTCTTTTCTGGTGTCTGTCTTTCGAGGGGTTGTGTCCGTCATTGAGCTTAAACGCAAAATATTGGCCAAGTCTAAAATTAGGGTTTCATCTTTCCTGGTCAATTCAAGGTCAAGTAAAGTCAGTAAATTGAAAATTGAACTTAACAATGTTGTCAGCAGGCATCCAGCAGGCTTCCAGCCAAATTTCATCAAATTCTGAGGTACTTACTATTTTTAGTAAGTCTGCAATTCAGGGCGATTTGTCAGCTATTTTGAGGTTCCGATCATCACACTGCATTCAGAGTACATCAGGCTGCTCGCGTGCAAAATTTGGAGCAATAACACTATTTTTTCCGGCCCGGCACGAATTTCCGGGTCGGATGCAGATTTTCTTTGCATGTCTGGATATTCCTTCGGGTTTTTCGGACCTTCGCGACGATATAACATGCAAGTCGAGACGACTACTTTCAGTTCACCTTCCGAGGCTATTTTTAGGGTTTGCATGTCGAGCTTTTCTTTGCATGTCGATTCTGATGGGTTTTCGAGCTTCGCGATGGTGTGACATGCAAACGATTCTTCGCAAGGAACTTGCTATTTTTTAGCGATGCCCCCACGCTTTCCAGCCGACAATCCCGAGCAGCGAAACAAGCGGAGATCTTTACATGCAAAAAGAGGGTTAGGTTTCGGAGCCTAAAAATAGGCATCAAAAGTCAAAATCTTCGAAATCCGGTGTAAACCACCATCTTCGAGTACTCCACTTGTGAAATTTCAGTCAAACGGAGCACTTACTATTTATAGTAAGTCAAATTGGAAATATGCTAAAAATAGTAAATCAGTTGCATGCATCAGTGTCAGCCAGCAGGTCACATGGTGAGGATCGCCTCATCCAAATTTCAACTCGATCGGAGCTTGGGAGCTATCAGAATCAAGAGCTTACTATTTATAGTAAGCCACCCTCAGAAACAGGCTATAAATAGCAGGGTGACTAAAAGTGGCAGTGCCGATAAGTTGATAAAGTCAGGAGGATGCCACGTTTGAAATTTCAGGCCATTCCGAGCTTCAGAAGTCCAAATTCAGAGAACTTACTATAAATAGCAGGGCACGTAAGCTGGCAAGGATGATGAAAATTCGTCTAAGTCTGGAGTCTCGTCCAGCAGGCATGGCAAAATGCGCCCAGATTAATGAAGAGGCATATAAAAATTCCAAGATGCAAGTTCATCCACCACCCAGGGCAAAATGCGCTTAAGGTGAGAAAAGTCAAAGAATTTCATCCTGCTCAGGGGTCCAAATGCGCCCAAGAAGGAAAAAGGAAAGTTGAAAAAAGTTTCTAAGTATGAGAAATCCGCCTCAGGGGTCAAAATGCGCCCATCCTTCACAAACACCAAAATGCGCCCAGCTTGCAAAGAGTCAACAAGGTCAAAGCAAACTCGTCCTTCTTCAAGGCTAAAATGCGCCCAAACTGGGCCATGTGAGGACAAAAAAAACGGAAGTTGAAAAGTCACAAGGCATTTGCAAGTTCATCCGCCTCCTACAAGGAAATGCGCCCATGTTTGCATGTGAAAGGTAAATACGAGTGGTAAATAGGGTGAAAAATGTTACCTAGCGTGGTGAAAGGTGGTGAAAGCTTAGGCGTCATCCCTCTTCATGTGTAAAATGCGCCCAAGGTGAGTTAAGTATGATATGCGCCAAGGGTGGTGAAGGAAAGGTGGTGGGCGTGATTTTTAAATTCCCTCTCAAGGTGTGATATGCGCCTAAGGTTATAGGTGTTAGAAATATCTTGCTAGGCGTTGAAGGTGATGTGTTGTTAGAAAATGCTAGGCGTTGGAAAATATTTGAAAGTGTGGAGAATAAAATATCAAGTATGCGCCAGTGTTTGAAGGGAGTTATAAGGTGATTTTAAAAATCTTGAAGGAGTTGAAATATTTTGAAGTGTGTTAGGCGCTCAGGGGAAGAAAATAAAATATTTTCTAAGTGTTGAAAATTTGCCTAGGCGTTGGGCTTTTTAATGAATATTTTCCAAGTGTGAAGTGATACGGGATGAAGATGAAATGTGCAAGGCATGCCGGGAATGAAGTTGATATAAAATTTTCTAAGTGAAAATTTTCTCTCCGCTGGCAATCAAATTTTTCTAAGGCAAGATTTCAAAAGTGCGAGAGGATTTTAAAATATTTTCTAAGGAAAATTATTTTTCCTTGAAAAATATGCCTAGAGCTCAGAGTGATAAATTTTCCGGAGCACGAGCAACTTTTCTCAGTGATGGAGTCAGGGACAAGGATATTTCAAGTTCTTCACATTTTTCAAGAAGTCAGAGCAACACAAAGTGATCACGGGCGAAGAATGAGTTTAAAATGATGGAAATAATATATTTTCTAAGGTTCAAAATTCGAAAAATTAAATGAACCCGTTCGTTGAGTACCCATGGATTCAAGGCATTCTGACGAAAATTTGCTTCTGGGTACTGGACGTTCGTGATGAATGATGGATTTCCAGATCTTTCAAGCTTCGCCGACACTTTTTCAGTGAAGAATTTAATCAGTGCTCGAATTGTGGATTTTCCTAAGGGAGAATTTTAAATTTTCTAAGGCAAATTTGAATAAAATGAGTTTTCAGAGTGAATTTTCTTCGAACGATGAATCTAAAGGGAATTGCCTAGATGATTTTGATTAAACTCTTCGAAGATGAATTTTCCAGAGCAGATGATGAAGTTAAAAATTCGAATTCAAGTGACAGAGCTCCGGCTGGTGAGTTAAAAGAAGATGAATTAAATCAAATTTTCAAAAGCAAAATCCAGAACGCCAGTCAAAGTCAAGTTTCTAGAAGAATAATATTCCCGACGACTGGAGACAAGTGTCAGAAACACCAGAGAGGGAAAATTCGAATTCTTGAAGTGGAGTAGTGGAGTTTAATGGCACTGGCTAAAATTAACGTCTTCTAGAATTTGAATTTTAGCTATAAAATGAGCAAGTTTTTCACTCATTTTCACAACTGGAAAAGGCGAATTTGCTAAGTCTGAGTGAGCTTGAAGAGGTTCGAATTTTGCTGAGGAGCGCAAGTTGCTGAGAGGTCTTTTGCTGAGGCCTGAGTTTGCTGAGAGTTGAAGACGTCTTGAGAGCTAAAAAGAGGTACGCCATTGCTGAGTGGAGAAGTGTTTGCTGCAATTTGAAGTTGCTTGAAAAGGTACGGCTTTGAGCCTGAAGTTTGATTTGCTTGAATTGTAGTAGAGTTGAAAGAGGTGCGCCATTGCTTGAGAAGTACGGCCTTGTTAAGTTGAAGTTTAAAATCTGATTTGCTTAGTTGAAGTTGCTGGTTAAGGGACGCCTTGTATTGAGTTGAAATAGTTGAGAACTTTAAAGCACGAACTTGCTAGTGTGAGGTTGCTGGTTGGAAGTGTAAAGTCATAGAAATTGAAATTGCTGTTTGCTGATACGAAGTAGTTGAGGTTCAATTTGCTGATTGCTGGTTGAAGTAAAATCATCAGAGTTCACTTAGAAATCTATTCTAAGTGTCAGAATTCGAATTTATCCAAGAGAAGAAGCTGAGGTTTGCAAACACGAGAATTATTGCAGCTTCTAGAATTCGACTGCAGCCCCTATCATGTCTTATTTTATTAAATTTAATTGCTGATGAAATGTTTGTTATGTTGCAGATGGCTGAAGCGAGGACAACCGGAAAGGACAATGGTGCCTCCAGACAGGCTGTGATCAAAAAGCTCAGCAAGACCTTCATGCCAGAGACAAAGTTTATTTCAAAGTTGGGCAAATTGACGGACACCAATCTGGGCTCCGTCAACTTGGAGGCCTTCAAGCACAGGCTGTTCGGAATTGGAAGTCATCGGGCTTCGGTCACTTCGCACAACATCGTCCGAAGTGGACTATATGCAGCTGCTGGTTTTCCGCCAGCCATTCAGTGTTCGGAGTTGATAATGGAGTGCGCCAACTGCTACGAGAAAGAACACCGGTCGATCATGTCACCAGATGGCCAAGTGCTTGCCAATCTCACTCCGGCAGCCATTGGTGAAGCTTTCGGGATCCCGGTGCACAGAAATATGATTTACAAGTCCAGGGAGCGAGCAGAGCGGATGTATGCTTCTGCTTTTGAACGGTGCATGGAGACAATTAACACTCACTGGATGAGCACTCCAAAGCCATCTCGTGCGAAGTTGCCGAAGCAGATCATAGCAGAGGACCTGAAACAAGAATATTGTGATCTCATCATGATGCTGAGCAGGGTAGGTGGTTGCCCTCAGTCTTATATTTTTGAGCCATGGATGTTTTATTACATCAACCTGGTGTTGGAAGGAAAGGATTATGTCAATTGGGCTGAGATGATCAGCGATAACATACATGAGCAACTCCTAAGCCTAAGGAGGACTAAAACGTTCTACATGAGCTCCTATCTTGTTTACATGTTGGCACGGATGACGAGGTACAGAGGAATTTCTTATAAGGAACCCGTCGGTTGTGGCTCCCATCAATTCAAGATCCATGAGGCGTGTACACAGTTGCACCTGTCGAGCACGACCCATTACAAGCGTGTCAACGATTCATTCACCATGTACATCACGAGGTTGCTTCAGGAGAGATTGCATTACAGAATCTCTAGAGATGCCCAGGAGCTGATTGAGAGGTATGGGTGCTGGTTTATACAATTTCCGAGATTTTCATATATTAGGCTGCAAGGATTTTCTTCATACCCTTATAGGCTGCCTAAGTACCCAACCGACAAGATAATAATGCTAGAGGTATCCAGACAATTGCTTGCCTTTGACAAAATCCAGAAGAAGAAGAAGAAAGGGGGGATAGAGTTCCCAATTGTGATGGGCAACTCGGATGAGGTGTGTCCTTCGATCCAGGCAGCTAAAGAAGCTGAGAGTGAGCTTCAGTTTTATCACCTGGCATATCATACAAGCCGACAGCATTATGACCCACACCATAACATCAATTGGGTTATGTCGGAAGAGTTTAAACATAAGGCCACCATAGAGGACTATTGGGCTGATGCAGTGGATGAGATTGAAGTGAGGAAGAGGATGTTCTCTCGGTTGCCGATTACTCTGATCAGGGAGTGTGAGGTAGTTCCGGTTCCGGACCAGGTCAATGAGGGCATGGATGTTGTTCATCCAGACTATGCAGCTGTTCGGGATACTCCACTTCCGCCTGTAGATTGGTCAGAGCCCGAGATTGCCGACCTTGATACTCTCTCTATCCCGGTTATGACATTCACCAGGGCATGGGTTGATAGGCGAGTGAGCAGATTGAAAGGTAGGTCAATTGCTTTGACCTACAACTTGATGGGAGATCACAGGACGCCCACCACAGGAAGAAAGAAACAGATCACACGGGGTCCGGAGTCCAGAAAGAAAGAGTTAGTTCAGCCAGAGCCTCCACGAGTCACAGTGGCAGTACCTTTGGAGACACGTTCTCCAAGCATACAGGAGGTGTCTTTATTTGCTGATCAGAGGGTTGCAATGAATCAGGTACCGGAGATACAGGATGATATTCAGCCTCCACGGAGGGAGTCGATTGGCCAGAGTGCCAATGTACCTGTTCGGATCGATCAGCAGGATGATGAGGGGACAATTACTGACCCTCAATTTCAGCAGGAGTTAGAGGCGGCCATGAATGATGATGATGATGACATAGTGTCAGGTGACACTCAGCCACTTGAGGACGATGAGCCTCGCCAGAATGAGGAAGAAGTGGAACAGGTTAGAGAAGTCGAGGCACAGGAGCAGCGGCCCTTCGATATACTATACGAGGTGCCTGATTGGCTTAGAGATAGAATGAGAAGAAGCCCCGAGTGAGGAGATTGATCCAATGATTCTTGAGATGGAAGGGTTGTAGAAACTGGGATGGGTGCTCCTCCACCCAGAAGAAGAAGGCAAGAAAGTTTTAGAAGATCTCCGATGAGGATGGCTCTACGCACCGCCCTGCGTTCTTTGTCCCACAGTGGTGGCCGGAATGGTAACTCAGGAAAACTATGTAGTCACCACTCTTGACTTGGGCCGCCCTCTTGAATGCGCAAATTGTTGAGGAGTGTGGTAGCTCATACCGCCTCGGGATGAATTGTTCAGAAAGAAGGAAAATACAAAGAAGTTGAAAGCGAGAACACGAAGTTAGTTGGATATGTGCAGCAGTTGTCTCGTTCTCGAGGGCAGGATGTACCAGTGATAGAGCCTCCAGCGGATATTCCTAGAGAGTCGATCAGCGGCTTAGTAGAGTTGGGGAGGATGGCACAGGAGGCAGACAAATGGGTCACAGGGGTTCGTACGGAGACAGAGAAATTCATGGAGGACCTATCTTTTGCTTTTCAGCAGGCCTCTTCTATTTTGACACGGATGGATGTGGTGGATCATGCTTGGGGCGATGCCTCTATCTATCAGAGTAAGGTGATCCGATGCTTGAGGTGTTTAGGCATGCCGCCATGATTGTTGATTGATGGAGGTGTAATTCGGTGAATGGCCGATATGATTTCGGTGGTATTCTTAGGCTATCCGCAGTAGCTTCTTTGATCGGCCACCGGCCAGTTCGGCCCGAGGATACACATAGGGCTATAGCCAATATCATAGATGGAGTTCAGAACACCTTTGAGGCCATATTTGCTAGGCGGCTGAGTCCAGATGAGATAAGTCTTGATAATTTGAGGGGTTTGCTGGTTCCCTTCTTCGCGGATGTTAAGACCTTTGTACAGGATGACTTTGAGAATACCGCTACATTCTCCACTTTGATCCAGAACACGCAGGACTCGTTAGCTGCTTGGAGAAAATCTTGTACAAGGCGAGCACTTTCGATCCGATGTTAGAGTTTCAGTTAGTTGTGTTCCGCCCTGGCCCCAGTTCATGAGGTTGAGCCGTGCCAGCAGATTTGTTGAGTTAGCTGATCGAGAAGGCTAATGGGAACCTCTTTGGGCGAGGATCTTCCTAGAAGCCCGAGCATTTATTATATTTACTATTTATGGGAGTGAGTGGGAATCTTTGGTTCATTTAATGTACCACTCCCTATTCTGGCAGTTTTTAGGGTTAGGGCTGAGGTGGCACGATTTTGGCCACTCTATTAATTGTAACCCTAGCCGTCTTTTGGGACTTGGCTAGCTATATAAAGGGGGAGTCCCCCTCATTTGTAACACAATCGAGAATATTAGAAGATCAGATTAAGAATCCCGAGGTAGACATTAGAGAGCTAGATGAGGTGTAGTATTGTAGAGCATTTTGCATAATTTGGAGAAGAAAGAAAGTTTTCCTTTGAAAACTTTTGAGGGAAGGTGTTATGTAACACATTTTATGATAATAAGATCTTTTTAGTTGATGATGAAATTAGTCTTGTCATGAAATGCTAGCAAAGGTTCTTCTTCCTTTAAGTATCCGATAGATTAGATTCATGCAAGTAAGCTTGCTTGATTATTATTGGTGTTTCGGTAGGATAGCTTGGCTTCTCCATACCACTAAGCGGCAGTGATGATAAGTCCATGTATTGTGGTATTTGGACATTATCTTGTATTTAACCCGGTTATGAAGCACATACTTATATCGCGTTGTTACGATGGGTATGCATTATGTTAAACTATAGCAGACACCTTTAAGCTATCCCCTTTGGAGATTGCACCGATTTTGCTGAGGCTGTCCGACGGAGGCTAGGTGAAATCCGGTTGAAGTTTATTGAGACGAAGCCCCACATACCTTGCATTTAGAATAGAGTATAAATTTCTTAGGCCCCCTTTCCCCTTTTACTTTCCGTACTTTCTTATTAGTTTTAGGAGAGAGAGCACATTGCCAAATCATACATGTAAGAATTCCCCTTCAAAATCATACGTTAGCTGCTGACTGCAAGAAATCTGAACAATTGTGTAAGTCCCCTCATACGAACACAGCAATACACATCAACCAAACTGGGTCTATTCGCACTAAAGGAACCTTGGAGTTGAACATGCGAACTTTCTCGCAATCTTAGCGCATGGAATACTTTGATCAAGAGAGAACGGAGTAGCCCAAACTATTTTGTTCTGCCTTTTGGTATGGTCACAAAAACCGCATCAACAGGGAAAAAACTGGCGCTAGAAGGAGGGCCTTCAAGGATTCTTCGCAGTGAAGCAGTCGTTTTCAAATAAGAAGGGATTTCATTGAAAAGAGATTTATTGGAGAAAGAAATTATCATGATTCAAGATGGTGCTACCGCATAGAGAGATATTTCCCGTGTTGCAGCTTAACTAGGGATTCAACGACGACCAAGAAGACATTCTTTCAGGATTGAACAATCTTGCTTGGAAAACAAAGGAGAGCTACGCCCAGTATATGAGAACTTGCTTCGTGCTAGAAGAGGAAGAAGAAAAGGCTATTGAAATTCAAGTTGCAATTGAGAGGAATTTGCTTGATCAAAGACTACCACTCGCTCCTCTTCCGCGCCGACAGTAATCAACTACATCCTGGATCGCATTAGCTCATTCTCACCTGATAAGTTGAAAAGAATCTTGAGGTCTGCGCCAAGTTCATCCAAAGACTTTGTGGAGTTAGAATTGCCTACTAGAGCAAGGAAGAAGAAAGAAGTCCGTCCAAGTAAAGAAGCTGAGTCATGTGAAGAAGTGTTTTCAAATGAAGAAGCTCAGTCTAGTGAAGAAAGCGGAGAAGAGATTACAAGTTTGTTCCGAACTCCACCAAGTGTCTCAAGGTTTGCACAACCTAAAGCCGTTCAAGTTACCACACCAGTGTTTGTTCAGCAACAACCACCAGTTCAGGCTACCACAACTCCAGTAATTGTATATCAAAGGAGATATCCAAATCAAGCAATGGCTCAACCAGGAGGTCAACCCGCTCCTAACGGTGCTACTTGGCTAGTCACCAATCCATCTCCTTTAGAGTTTGCAGACTATCATGACATGCTAAAGAATCCGGAGCATTTCTGCACCAAGTATCAAGTCCATGATCCGAATCGTTCTGCTGAAGATCACATCAAGATGTTTGAAGATCATTTGCGAAATAGACAAATTGCATACGCAGACGTGGCTTGCAGATTGTTCCCGTATTCGTTAGGAGAAGAAGCTCACTTTTGGTTCATACACTTGCCAGTTGGATCCATCAGAACATGGGAGCAGATGAAGGAGGATTTCATTGGGAAGTTCGGTATTCCTATCACCCCAGTGGAGCTCTTCCGTCAATTCACAGAGGTGAGAAGACAAGACAAAGAGCCTATCCATGCCTTCAATAATAGATTCCAAAAGGCTCTCACAAGGCTACGTCCTCCGTACATGATTCCCGATGCAAGGGAAAATTACTATGCAGCCTTGGATCCATTGACTGCTATGTTCGTGAGGCAAGCTCATCCCATTCCAGCAGACATGAACCAAGCATATGCTAAGGCGGTTGAAGTAAGTCAGAATATGGGCCAAAATATAACTGGACCTTCTTTGTACACTGGCTTGGTCACCACAAATAATCAAATGCAGACTCTTGCTCCAGCCTGGAATCAGCAAGTTCCAGCATTGAATCCAGTTCCGCAACCGGCATATCACGTTACACCGCCGTCAGATCAATTGATTCTCCATCCTGGGGTACCTCTATCCCAGACCCCAGCTACGCAGCCTGTCTATCTCCAGAACACAGTACCTGCAACAAGGACACGAGAGGAGAAAGATGAAATGAAAGAATTAGTTGAACAAATGAAAAGGCTGTCATCTGAGGTAACCCACCTCAGAAATCAAAATAATCAAATGCAATCAATGATGAAGAATTATCAGGCACACCCAGGTGCCAATCGAGGATATCACAATAATCCTCAACACCATCAGGCTGCCCATCAAGGACATGGACACGACAACAGCCATGGGTATCGAAATAATAATCAAGGATATCAGAAGAGGTCCTGGAATACTGGACCTAACAATGGAGGAGTTCCATCACCACTGGATAACCCGCCGCCTCCAGAAAATCGTCCCGCGGACAGAGTATTTCTGGCAGAAGCTGCTATGTCAGGATGGTGTCGGCTTCATAACACAAGTCAACACTCAGAATTACAATGCCATGAGTTCCAAGTAGCAGCTGATATCTTTAAAGGAGAAGTAAAAAGCACGGAGGGTACAGAGAATCCTCCAACCACTGGGTATGAGATTGTACCAGTGCAAAGATATGACCAGGCACTAATCATAGAAAGTGTCAATCTCGTGTCCGAGTATCAAAGCTACGCGCCACCTGAAGCTAATTATAGATTTCCAGCAGCTTCGGCTAACGGTCCCGTGGAGGCGCCAGATACTCAAGTTTATGAGGAAGCTCAGGTCTATTCAGAGGCTCAAACATATTCAGAAGTTCAAGGTACTTATTCAGAGGAGCCATATGACCAGGGTAATTACATTTTCCCACCTCTCGATAATAGCGTGTTGGTAGAAGGAAGTAGAGAGGTGCAAGCATTTCAGACTTCCGGAGGGGCACCCAAGGTGTACCAGAGGACTTATCACCAAAAAGAGCCTTTAACGTCATCGATTCCTCCGAATAACTTTGCAACCCCGCCGAATCCAAATGCAAGTAACAATCCGAATTTGCCTCGGGATTCTCCGGAGTATAGACAACAGAACGGGATGCAGAATGGAAATGGACAACAAACTGTCCAGCAACAACCAATCCACGTGATGCAGCGTCCTCAAAGGGACAATCTCCCAAGAGATGATATGAAAAGGTTAAGTTCCTATGTGCTAGAGGAAGTTAAGAAAATAAAAGTCAGCCTTCCCTTGTATGAGTTGATGAAAATCTCTGAGGTTAGAGACACAATTTTGGGAAGTCTATATGAGACACCAGTTGCAAAGAGTACACCTCAAGAAGCACCTAGTTCATCAAGGAATCCTCCAGTAAATGTACAATCCCGTCCCGTGCAGAATGCAAACATGGTAGAGGAAGTGCCTTACGCGCCGTTCAACGCTTGGGAAGCTCCACAGCAGTCCCAAGGTTTTGTGGGGGTAGTACAAGGATCTTCAAGTGAACCTGAAAAGCCAAGGACTGAGGATAAGAGAAGAGTAAGATTCAATTTGCCCGTAGAACAAAGGCAAGAGCAGACCCAGAAAGTCACCCGTGATAATCAAGTTTCACCATGGGACGAAAAGAATGAAAGAAAGAGCGTTGTACCCGAGGAAAGGAAGAAACCAGTAGTGTTCTACCAGGGGAAAGATGAGCCTGCCCCGTTCTTGGTATCAGTCAGAATCTTTGGAAAGTTATTACACAATTGTTTGATTGATTCCGGCGCTTCCAGCAATGTTATGCCATTGAAGGTGTGTCAAAGGTTGGGTATAGTCCCGTTGCATACCACGAAGAAGGTGACCCAACTAGACAAAACTGAAGTACCTGTAGTTGGGGAATTGAATAATATTCATATGCAGTTGTCAGCTGACCCCCGAATCCAGAGTTGTATAGACATATCAGTGGTCGACATACCGGATGGGTACGGCATGTTGCTGAGCCGAGACTGGGCAAGAAAACTGAATGGGTACATTGCAACAGACTTCTCCCACATGTGGCTTCCATGGAAAGGAGTCCCAAATCAGATCAAGGTCGAGAGTACACCAAGATTGAAGCTGATGATCACAGAATATGGAGAAGATAATGAAATTTTGTTCGTAGAAACTGATTTAGGCTCGTATAGGCCTGTTAAGCAAGAGATATTGATGCTACAAAGCTCAAGTGAGGGAAAATGTTTGGAAGATACCACGAGCTCCACCGAAGTATTGATTGAAAGTGACTCAAGCGATAGTGAAGGTGGAGGAACATTTGAGAATTTCAGGGACTTTGTCCTGAACAGCGTAAAGCAAGAAACAGAGTTAGGAAAAGATGCTTCAATTAAGAATTTGCTGCTTCCTAACTGGTGCCGAATACACGAAGCATTTCATTCAGAAATCACTTGTGCCATGTGCAAAGTGGCCTTAGAGCAAGTTGCTAGGCTTGTCCCCCATACTTCATTACAGGAAGAACCTCAAGGGACAAATGAAGAAAAGGAGATTTTAATAGAACATCAAAAGATGAATGAAGAGAATAGTGTTTTTGTAGAAGATGATACAACTCAGTCAAAAGATAAAGAAAAGACTCCAGAGGTCTGCAATCAAGAAGAGACACGTGTTCAGTCTCCCAGCACCCCTACAGATGATCAAATATGGACTTTAAGGTTCGATGGGTCAAAGTCTAAGAAAGGAAATGGAGCAGGATTTGAATTGGTTAGCCCGACAGGAGAAGCTTATTTGGGTTCCTATAGGCTCCAGTTTTCATGCACCAATAACGTTGCTGAATATGAGTCCCTGATCCACGGATTGCTCCTTGCAATTCAGAAGGGAGCCAAAATTGTATATGCCATTGGAGATTCTGACATTGTGGTCCGACAAGTAAGAAAGCAGTTCGCCTGCCATGACAAGAGATTGAACCGCTACCGGAACAGAGTTTGGGACCTGATAGAGAGTTTTGATGCATTCAGCATAAAGCAAGTCTACCGATCTAAAAATACCGTTGCAAACTCTTTGGCACAAGCTGCCAGTTCCTTGGAGCCTTTGGCAATGGAAGGATTGAAGAAGTTCACAGTAGAGTTGGTTTCGACCCCAGCGATCCCTGATAACATAAAGAATTTCCAAGTGTTTGAAGACGACAAGCAGATTCTGTACTTCCTCACAAACTCGGGAGTGTTCGAAGCACAAATTATTGATGAGGAAGAAATTGAGGAAGCAGAATATGACACAGAAGGAATTTTGAATTTGAAGACCAATGTGATCCCGAGAGGGATGGTTGAATTGGAAAGATTATTTGATACTGACAAATTGAGTAGAAATCAAAGCACGCAAGGCAATGATTGTGAACCTGTCAATCTAGGAACAAGTGAACAAGTGAAGAACGTTTTTATTGGAAAAGTTTGCACACTTGAAGAGAAAGATGGCATCTTAAAAGTCATGAAAGAGTTTCCAGAGGTGATAGCCTGGGGATATGAAGACCTCAAAGCGTATGATACATCACTGATTACACATACAATACCACTAAAGCCAGGCAGCAAGCCGTTTAGGCAAAGGCAGAGGCCAGTGAATCCATTGTTAGAACCGTTGATTTATCAGGAAGTCAAGAAACTTCTTTCCGCCAGGATTATCTTCCCAGTGAGGCACTCCACGTGGGTCGCCAACCTCGTGCCTGTCAGAAAGAAGAATGGAGAGATAAGGCTATGCGTAGACTTCCGCAATTTGAATAGGGCCTCTGAGAAAGACAACTATCCTTTGCCTTCATTGGATGAGGTGTTGCAAATAGTGAATGGTTCACAAATGATGTCCTTTTTGGACGGATACTCGGGCTATAACCAAGTGATGGTTGAGCATGAAGACAGATTAAAGACAGCATTCACCACGAAGTGGGGAACATTTGCCTACAGAAGGATGCCTTTTGGCCTAATCAACGCAGGAGCCACTTTCCAGCGAGCAATGGACATCGCTTTTCGAGACCTTGTCGGAAAGTGCATAATAATTTACATGGATGACCTAACTGTGTTCTCAAAGAAAAGAGGGGATCACGTTGAAGATTTAAGAAAGATATTTCAGAGATGCAGAAGGTTTGGCGTCTCTCTGAATGCCAAGAAATGTATATTTGGCGTCACCGAGGGTAAATTGTTGGGTCACGTTATTTCAGAGAAGGGTATATCAATTGACCCTGAACGTATTGGAGCCATCTCAAGGATTGGTTTGCCAGGCACTCAGAGAGAGTTAAGGTCATTCTTCGGAAAGATCAATTTTGTCAGAAAATTTATAACTGGATTTGCTGAGATAGTGAGGCCACTAAATGAGATGCTGAAGAAGGATGCGAAAGTTGAGTGGACTCCACAGACTAGGAAGGCTTTTGATGAAATTAAGCAAGCTATTGTGGACGCTCCAGTGCTGGTCAGTCCAGACTACACAAAGCCGTTCTATCTATATTCATTTGCCTCAGAACACACCTGTGCAGCAGTACTAACTCAAAGAACCGAAGAAAAGGATGAGCACCCAATTGCTTTTATGAGCTCACCCTTGAAAGAAGCAGAGTTAAGATATCCAAGCATTGAGAAGCAAGCATATGCTTTAGTGAAGGCCGTCAAGAAATTTAGACATTACATTTTGAGGAGCAAGATCCATGCGATTGTTCCAGACGCCACGGTGAAGATTTTATTGATGCAGAATGAGTTAGGTGAAAGAAGAGGAAAGTGGGTCGCCACTTTGCAAGAGTATGATATTGAGATACAGCCGATGAAGTTAGTCAGAGGACAAGCTTTGGCTCAAACAATCGCCATGGTTGGCCCAGAACTGGTTCAACAAGCTTATGTATTAGAAGAGGTGTCTCCCGGAGAATGGTACGATGACACAGTATATTACTTGTTGAATCACAGATGTCCCCGCCATTTGAATCCAGTCCAGCGAAGAGCATTGAGAATGAGGAGTCAGAGATTTATGCTTCAAGGATCAGTCCTCTACAGGAGGAACTATGAAGGTATATATTTGAGATGCGTAGGAAAACAAGAAGCAAAACAGTTGATGGAACACTTCCATGAGAAGTTTGGAACAGGACACGGAGGAAGTTTGGCCACAGCTCATCAAATTCTGAGAGCTGGTTATTATTGGCCCACGCTTTTTAAAGACACATATGAACATGTGAGGGCTTGTCACGTATGCCAGACGGCAGCTAATAGAGGAAGGCATCCCGCTATGCCTTTACAACCAGTGATTGAAGTGAGACCATTCGCGAAGTGGGGATTAGATTTTATTGGTATGATCAATCCACCGTCATCAGGACAACACAGATATATCTTGACAGCGACAGACTACTGCACCAAATGGACAGAAGCGCAGGCTTTGAAGCAGTGCACGTCAGATGTAGTCATCAGATTCCTTGAAGAGAACATTGTGACAAGATTTGGATGTCCTCATGTCCTGGTCAGTGACAACGGTTCAGCTTTCTCATCGCTGAAGTTTTCCAATTGGGCTTTTGAGTATGGAATTACATTGAGGTTTTTCTCCAATTACTATCCGCAGGGGAATGGACTAGCAGAGTCCACAAACAAGAACTTATTGAATGCCATCAAGAAGTTACTGGATAAAAATCCGAAAGATTGGCACACACAGTTGAGGTTTGCTCTATGGGCAGACAGGATAAGAACAAAGAGTTCCTTGGGAACGTCTCCCTACCACCTGGTTTATGGACAGGATCCAGTGTTTCCAGTGCAGTTAAGGATCCCTACTCTCCAATTCATTCAAGAGTACCTCGAGGGAGAGGATCAGGTTCAGACAAGATTGTCCCAGTTGATGCATCTAGAAGAGAAGAGAGATGAAGCTCTTGAGAATCTAACGAAGCACCAAGCAGTGGTAAAGAGATGGTTTGATAAACAGGCAAAGATCAAGTCGTTCAGGATTTCTGACTTGGTTTTATACTGGGACAAGGCCCACGAGAAAAAGGGTGATCACGATAAGTTCGACAAGTTGTGGTTGGGCCCATATCAGATTTCCGAAATCCTTGGGGATAATGCATTTAGATTGCGTACATTGACAGGGGAGGATGTCCCGTTGCCCGTCAACGGACAGTTCCTCAAGCATTATTTCCAGTCCTAGGTTCTCTCCGAGACCTTGCTTTGTAACATAGTTAGATTAGGGTTTGCTTTCCCGTTTGTTGCTTTCCGTTTGCTTTTCCTTGCTTTTCGGTTTGTTTTGGTTTTGGTTTTGGTTTGTTGCCCTTTGGGTTTTTGGTTTGGCGTTTCCGTCCCTTGAGTTGTCCGCTCAAGTGGTTTTGGTTTGGAATGGGCAAGGATTTTAGGGTTTTCCCGTTGCGAATGAGGTGATGATGTTTTAACTTTTCACAACGTGGTTTCTTTCACTGGAATTTGCATAAATTTTTGAAAAGGACTAAGGTTATTTTCCTCTTGTTATCATCCAGTTAGAGATTGAACTCGTCTCGGGAGGTTAATCCGTTATTGTATCTCAACACACGAGTCTAAAGACCTTAAAAATCTTACCTATCTCCACTCTGAGTCATTTTGGTTTCTTGGGAAAGGTGTTGGCAGGTGAAAATTTTACGTCTTGCTTCAGCGCCACTGCAATTCTCAAACCCATTGGAGGCTTCATTGCCTGCCAGCCAATTGAGGAATTGACGGAGAAATCAAACGAAGAAAAGAAAATGTGCTTGAAAGAAATATTTGAAAACAAAAAGATGAGAAAATGAAAATGAAAGAAATATCATAAAACATTGGTTTTGGGAACATACGAGTAACTCCACCGGGGCTATAGACGCCCGGCCGACAGTGGAGCAATATTCGTGAGAATTGTAGCGATAACCTCGTTGGGACTATGGACGCCTGACTGGCAGCGAGGCAATGTCCAGGATGCTTTTGAAGTCAAGATATTTATATAACCTGCTACGGCCGATTCCGGAAGTCGACATGGTTTAGAGATGGAACGAATGCACACACTCACAGGGTTTTGGATAAAAGTGTTTTGATCCAATATCGGATTCTTCTCCCCTTTTGAGTAAGTGTCCTTTCTGTATGATGGTTTGAGGAAGACTAATCTGAGTTCAATTCTTAAAGTGTTTTTCAACACTTTCCCGTGGAGTCGCCAGATGTTGTGACCTTTTCACACATCGCCCCATTCAAGATGGGGACCCCCTAATTTTTGCTCCGTTCCGGTCTTTTGGCTTGGGTTTTTTCCCCGCTCTCTCGCTCTGTCTCTTTTCTGGTGTCTGTCTTTCGAGGGGTTGTGTCCGTCATTGAGCTTAAACGCAAAATATTGGCCAAGTCTAAAATTAGGGTTTCATCTTTCCTGGTCAATTCAAGGTCAAGTAAAGTTAGTAAATTGAAAATTGAACTTAACAATGTTGTCAGCAGGCATCCAGCAGGCTTCCAGCCAAATTTCATCAAATTCCGAGGTACTTACTATTTTTAGTAAGTCTGCAATTCAGGGCGATTTGTCAGCTAT
>VDFB02385678.1:0-24145 GCA_007258455.2 Sequoia sempervirens
ATGTTTTGTTTGTTACTTTTATGTTTTGGAGTCATGTTAGCCTATGTCTGTTTGACTATTTGTGTGGTGGGTCCTTTTGTCATCTCCTAGCATGGGGGGTGGACCTTAGGGTTCCACATGGTCAGGTGGAACATGCTATGCACTCCTTTGGGTTCCCAGTTGATTTTTGTGTGCATGGTGTGTACCGCATGCAAAGATTCTTGACGTTGTACTAGTCTTGAGATAGCGTTGACTTTATGTAATTTAATCATTTCAGTTGTATCTTATTATGTATTTGATGTATCCTTCCCATTGTTATAAGGGACACTTTGATGTAAACTTGTAAACAGTGTAATGATCTACCCCCATGTTTGGGAAGTTGTATATATGTTCATTGGTTTGAATTCTATGCTCTTGAATGGTGTTGTATCTGTGGAAATATGTTTATCTAATTCTTTTACTACAATGGATGTAAGTGAAGTCTTGTTGTAGTTATTTTGTGTTGTATGTTTGGATTGGATAATTGAGTTGTTCGTAATGCAGTCATGATACCCTAAAGGACATAGTTAGTACAAATGCACATGTAGATTACATTCTATGTTGTTGTTAGTATGAGCTATATGTTGATTCACTTTTTTTTTTAAATTGTGACATAATTGTTAGTTATTGTGTTTTCCTTTGGGGTTTCATGGTGAGACATTATACTTGGGGCTTACAAATCTAGTCTATGAATCCCCATTTTTCTTGCTAACATGCACCAAGACCTAGAGCTAGTTGAGGTTGTACACTTTCACAATTTATGTTAAAACTAGTCAATACAATTCTTCTTGTTTTCATAGGATGTCCTTGATCCATGTAGTGGGTTGCTATGTTTAGAGACTCTTGATATGATGGTTTAAGTGTGCATTGAATTTTTAAGTTATGAAAATATGCTATTTGGTGCATAGATAGTTGTTTGGAAGCACATATTCTTGATGGTGTAGTCTATTCTTAAGCCAAAAACATTGGTTGGCTCAAAATCATTTTATTCACATATATTCTTGGTGATGTGTTAGAAAATATAATAGAAAACAACTTGTTAATGTGCGGCATGATGAAATGTATAAAATGTTGCATTGAAAGTTGAATTAGTTATTATGGAAGGTGCATCAACTTAGTTTGATAAAAAAATCCTTTTGAAAACTATACCAGGTGAAGGGTTTGTAAGGACTTGAGTCTATATATGGGAAATAAATTGAAAGAAAAAAGGTGGGTTGGATTGGCATTGACTATGTATTAAGGAAACTATGTATATGCATACATTGGCTTTGTAAAGGAAGCTTGTAATGTCCCCACTCTAGTCAGTGTCAGTAGCAGATGGGTTAGCCTATTATTTGGATCCTCGTAGGCTAACATGCATGGATAAGGGATCTCAATGGCAGATAATGGTGGATATTGTCATTTCCACCCCTTCAGTTTAGTGTTGGGCTTAGTGTAGGCCTTTGTAGTTCAATGTTTGCTAGCTTCTGACGAAATGTCAAAACACTAAGAATTAAGGGAGATATTAATATTTTAGTGGTTGAGTTATTTATTTGACGTATGGAAATATTATAAAGTTATAATTTGACTTTATAATTAAAAAGCCACTTAAAATATTATAAAGTGATGACTTAAATGTTATAAGGTGAAAATTAAATCACTTAAGTCATGGAAAGGTGTGCCCAAGTTATAAAGTTAATTTAAAATACTATTAAAGTAACTTTAATACATTTAAATGTATTAAAATGCCAAATTCATACTTTTCTTGGGAATCATGCCTTTTTGGGATATAAGGGAAAAAAGAGGCAAGTCGACCTCATTCTTGATTAGTATTCGGCATTGCTTCCTTTTTAATTCTCTGTGCATATGTCTGAGACAAGGGTTATAGTGATTTTTCACCATTGGAGAACAAGACTTCTTCAGTGTTCTGTGATTGTGAGGCTATGAGATACTAGCTGAATTGTTGCTTCTAAGAGGGCTTTAGACAGGAGTCCATCTATGCTTCATCAGAGATTTTATGTTTTGTATTTATCAACTTTCAATAAAGGAGAGGGTTTATGCATTTGGAACGCCATTTCTCCTTAGTTCTTCAGCTTCAAATAAGAGTCGTACATCTTCTTCAGAGGGTCGTACTTCACAATGGGAGGTGTGTGTGCTCCTAGCATAGGCGTGTGAGCCAGAAGGTTGAAATGCCTTCTTTCTTGGCCTAATCTTAACCCCACCTTGGAAAAATAGCTCAATCATTGTATTTGATCCAATTTCTATGTGGGAGAAGTCATTATCTAGAGGTGGGTGTTGCATTTTGCCAGGTTCACCATTTCTTGCCTGACATGTACATATTTTCTTTATTTAATTAATCTAGAGGTTTTCAGGTATGTCTATTATGTGCAATCTATCTATAGCAGTTGCTTAATATTGAATACAAGTGTAGTTTCCTTATTATTGCTTTGATTTAATTTTTAGCATCATTTTATGCTTGGCGCACTTCTATATTGTTGCTTAAAAATTCATCAAAACCTTCAAAAACACAAAACAAGTCAGTTTAAGCATCAGTGGTTGAGTTGGAACCAGTTGGGTTCTTCACAGTGGTATCAGAGCTCAGATCCTACCATACTAGAGGGTTAGAATCACATATGCGGCCTCATTAGGTTGGATATAATAGGTATTACTCATGTAGGAGACTTGCATTGTAGAGAAACCCATTTGAGGAGATACCTTTAGACCAACAGTTCAAAGAGATACCATTTAAAATCATGGGAGATAGGGAAGAGGTTGATTAACCTAGAAACCATGGTAACAATGAGGACAGAGAAGCCAAATATATTTTGAGGGGTTCAGTAGCTGGACAGGAATAGGTAGAAAATGTATTGCAACAACTTTCTACAATAGTTCCACGGATGACTATTCCTAGGAGACTGGATCAAAATTAGGAAGAGGAGGGTAGTATTGATGGAGCCCCATGGATGAGAGTGACTCCAACACACACCTATGATAGGCCTACATGCCCTACCTTTGTCAGAAATGAACCTGAAGAGGGAAATGGGGATGAGGAGGAAGGTGACGTGATCTTTGGAGATAAAGTTATGACATTACATGATGAGTGGGATGCTTTACCAGAAAGAGTTAAGGATCACCTTAAATTTGAAAGGTTTATGACCCATAAATGAGAACACAATAGGAAAAAGACTAACATGAGACCAAGAAATTTTTTTTTATCTTAGACATGTAACCAACAAGTTCACACTCTGTACTTTTGATGGCAGTGGTTGAGTTACAACTAGTCCTTGGCTTAGCAAGTTAGACACTTTCTTGACCCTATGTCCAATTGCAGAAGAAGATGCCATTAAGTTCTCAAATTTACATTTGGATGGGGTAGCCCATGATTGGTGGCACCATAGGATGGTTACCTTGCAACATGACCATATTACTACATACCGGGAGTTCATTGGCTGATTAGTTGAGCATTTTGACAAATAAGATCTAGAGTTATACTTCAAAGATCTATTTCAATTGAAACAAATGGGTAGTTTGGAATCATACATTGGTGAGTTTCAAAAACTCTCGGTCATGGTTACAGGTATTTTGGAGAAGAGGCTAGGTATTCTATTTGTAGAGGGTCTATATGAGCCTATGAAGGGTTGGATCAAGGTTTTTGATCCCCTACCTTGAAAGAGGCTATGAGGAAAGCTCGTAGCATGGAACTTACAACTCCACGTAGTAAGTTCAAATAAAAACTATCTTCATCCTGTAACAACAACAAATCAGATCCAAAGAAATCAGATAATGTTGATCAAAAGAAAAAAAATGCAACACCTTTAGATAGGGAAACAATCAATGATTTGCATAGGAGGAAGCTGTGTTTTTATTGCAAGGGTCCTTATGATTTAAGCCATGATTGTCCTCTTAAGCCTAAACGTCAAAATAAGCATATGGAGTGGTTTTATGAGGGAGAAAACATGATTGATTTATCAAACCAACAAGATGATCAAGAGGACTTAGGGACTGAAAATTCAGAAATTGAAGTTGAAGTTGAAGGAGAAATGGAGCTACAAGAAGCTCACATGTCTAGCATGCAAAGGGAAGGCTCCTTTAGGTTGCATGGACTCTTGGATGGTCAAAGAGTTATATCTTTGCTTGAAACAGGTGCAACTCACAACTTCATTGATTTATGGTTAGTGGAGAAACGTGGAATTCAAACTCAAGAGTTTGAAGGGATTAGAGTAAAAGTTACTGATGGTTACACTCTCAAATGTGAGAGAATGATTCTGGATCTGTCTATGAAACTCAATAACTATGAGTTTAAAGAATATTTTTATGTGGTTAACATGGGAGGCATTGATGTAGTCCTTGGCATGAAGTGGCTTCATGCAATTGAAGAATTTGCACTCAACCTTAGAGACATGAAAATGAAATTCAAGGTTGATGGGACTAATCATATACTAAAAGCCATTAAGGAAAACAACTTGAAGGTAATCACTCTCAGAAGAATGGAGAGGATTATTAAACATGACATGGTAGAGCGGGCAACAGAGTGTAAGATGATGCCTTCTTATGAGGAGCAACACAAAACACCCTATCATCTAGATGTTTAGGAGCTCAAAGTGAAGCACAGGAAGGCATTTAGTGATATACCTCACGGTAGACCTCTTGATAGAGGCATAGAGCACATTATTGAGTTGGAGGAGGGCACCGAGCCCATCATGATTACACCTTATCGACACCCAAAGTGTTTGAAGGATGAGATTGAGAAAACCATCAAAGAATTGCTTGCTATGGGAAACATAAGGCCTAGTAAGTCTCCTTTCACTTCATCAGTTATTTTGGTGAAGAAGAAAGATGGTACAATCAGAATGTGCATTGACTACAAGATGTTGAACAAGAAAACCATTAAGAATAGGTATCCCATTCCTCACATCGATGAGTTGATAGATGAGCTACATGGCACTTGTTACTTCTCAAAGATTGACTTGAGGATAGGGTATCACTAGATTAGAGTTAGAGAACAAGATGTAGAGAAGACTGATTTCCGTTGTCACTGTGAACATTATGATTTTTTGGTTATGCCCTTTGGCTTAACCAACACACCAACTACTTTTCAGTCCACCATGAACAGTGTCTTCCACTCTTAGTTGAGGAGATATGTTTTGGTTTTCTTTGATGATATTTTGGTTTACAATAGATCTTGGGAGGAGCACATGGTTCACCTAGATACTGTTTTGGGCATACTTGTCCTGAGGCGAGTTGGTGAGGTGGCTTATGAGTTAGATTTATCGAAAAATAGTAGGGTGCACAATGTGTTCCATGTCTCACGCCTCAAGAAGGCATTGGGACATCATAAAGTTCCTTCTTGAAACTTACCACCCCTGGATGATGAGGGGAAGTTGATTTTAGCACTTGAGGCCATCCTAGATTCTAGAGAGCGTCATCTTCGGAGGCAGGTTATCAGGGAATATTTGGTTAAGTGGAGAGATCTACCCGCAAAGGACGCTACTTGGGAGAGCAAGAGCATATTACAACATCCAACTTTGAGTTTGCTTGAGGACAAGAAAATTTGGGGAGGGCATATTGTAATGTCCCCACTCTAGTCAGTGTCAGTAGTAGATGGGTTAGCCTATTATTTGGATCCTCGTAGGCTAACATGTGTGGATAGGGGATCTTAGTGGTAGATAATGGTGGATATTGTCATTTACACCCCTTTAGTTTGGTATTGGGCTTAGTGTTGGCCTTTGCAGTTCAGTGTTTTCCAGCTTCTGACGACACGTCAAAACACTAAGAATTGAGGGAGATATTAATATTTTAGTGGTTGAGTTATTTATTTGACTTATGGAAATACTATAAAGTTATAATTTGACTTTATAATTAAAAAGCCACTTAAAATATTATAAAGTGATGACTTAAATGTTATAAAGAAAAAATTAAATCACTTAAGTCATGGAAAGGTGCGTCCAAGTTATAAAGTAAATTTAAAACATTATTAAAGTAACTTTAATACATTTAAATGTATTAAAATTCCAAAGTCATACTTTTCTTGGGAATCATGCCTTTTGGGGATATAAGGGAAAAGAGAGGCAAGTCAACCTCATTCTTGATGATTATTTGGAATTGCTTCCTTTTTACTTCTCTGTGTATTTTTCTGAGACAAGGGTTACAATTATTTTTCACCATTGGAGAACGAGACTTCTTCAGTGTTCTACGATTGTAAGGCTATGAGATACCAACTGAATTGTTGCTTCTGAGAGGGCTTCAGACAGGAGTCCATCTGTACTTCATCAAATATTTTATGTTCTATATTTATATATGATAAGGAAATGTTGGCCATCATGCATGCAATGGCCAAGTTCAGGCAGTACCTAGTTGGCAGTAATTTTTGCATCAAAACTGATCATAATAGCTTTAAACATTTCCTTGGACATCGAGATTTGAATGAACGTCAACAAAAATGGGTCAACAAGTTACAGTCTTATGATTTTGACATCTCCTATGTCAAAGGGACTCAAAATGTTGTTGCTGACACTTTATCTTGCCATCCCCATTTGAGCTCCATGGCAGAGATTGTAGAGGATTGGAGTCATTTGATTGTAGCAGAGTATGCCAAGAATCTGTGGGCTTCTGGCATTATTGATGGGACAATACAAGAAACTAGTTACTCTCTTGTGAATGACATCATCATTTACAAAGAATATTCTTGGTCACAGGTTCAAATGTGAGGAATAGGGTGTTGAGGACTTTCCATGATTCACCTATGGCAGGCTATCTCGAATACTTTAAGACCTACAGGAAGGTATGTGAAAGATTCACTTGGAAGGGTCTCAAATTTGAAGTTCTTCAATATGTTAGGGAGTGCTTTGTTTTTCAGTAGAAGAAACAAGAGCATACTTACCCTGCTGGGTTACTTTGGCCGCTTCCTATTCCTGAGAGGAAGTGGGAATGCTTGTCTATGGACTTTATTATAGGCTTGCCAAAAGCTCAAGGGAGAGACAAAATTTATGTGGTAGTTGATTCATTGAATAAGTATGCACATTTCTTCCCGATAACCACTACCTATTCAACTACATAGGTAGCATATCTATTATTTCATGAGGTAATCAGATTGCATGGGTTACCTTGGAGTATTGTCAATGACAAAGATAGTAGGCTCATGGGTAACTTTTGGCAGGAGTTATTTTGACTATGCAGTATAGAGCTTACTCTGAGCACTAGCTACCACCCACAAACTGATGGGCAAATAGAGATTGTCAAAAAATGGGTGGAGGGATACCTATAGAACTATATTTCGGGGTAGTAGAAGGCTTGGGTGAAGTGGTTGCATCTTTGTGAGTATTTCTACAATTCCACTCACCATATGTCTAGATTGAGGTGACACCTTTTAGAGCATTGTATGGCTATGATGCTCCTAGTTTCCTCAATTTATTGTTGAGTGATTGCAGAGTGCCGAGTGTTGGGGATTTGTTATAGGAGAACCAGGATATCATGAGAGCCCTTTGTGAGAACATTCAGAAGGCTTAGAATCAACGAAAGAAATATGTTGATCAAAGGAGGGTTGAGCGATCTTTTGAGATCGAAGATATGGTGTATCTGATGCTGCAACCCTACAAGTAGTCCACTCTTAGGAAGAGGGGCACAAATAAACTCAAGCCACACTATTATGGGCCATTTAGGATTGTCAGGAAAGTTGGAGAGGTGGCTTACGAGTTAGATTTACCAGTAGATAGTAGGGTGCACAATGTGTTCCATGTGTCATGCCTGAAGAAGGTGTTGGGACAACATATAGTTCCCTCTTCAGACTTACCACCCCTAGATGATGAGGGGAAGTTGATTTTAGTACCTGAGGCCATCTTGGATTCTAGAGAGCATCATCTTCAGAGGCGGGTTATCAGGGATTATTTGGTTAAGTGGAGAGATCTGCTGACAGAGGATGCTACTTGGGAGAGCGAGAGCATAGTACAACATCCAACTTTGAGTTTGCTTGAGGACAAGCAAATTTGGGGAGGGTGGACTGTAATGTCCCCACTCTAGTCAATGTTAGTAGTAGATGGGTTAGCCTATTATTTGGATCCTTGTAGGCTAACATGTGTGGATAGGGGATCTTAGTGGTAGATAATGGTGGATTTTTCATTTCCACCCCTTTAGTTTAGTATTGGGCTCAGTGTAGGCCTTTGCAATTCAATGTTTTCCAGCTTCTAACAACACGTCAAAACATTGAGAATTGAGAGAGATATTAATATTTTAGTGGTTGAGTTATTTATTTGACTTATGGAAATATTATAAAGCTATAATTTGATTTTATAATTAAAAAGCCACTTAAAATATTATAAAGTGATGACTTAAATGTTATAAAGTGAAAATTAAATCACTTAAGTCATGGAAAGGTGTGCCCAAGTTATAAAGTGAATTTAAAACATTATTAAAGTAACTTCAATACATTTAAATGTATTAAAATGCCAAAGCCATACTTTTCTTGGGAATCATGCCTTTTGGGATATAAGGGAAAAGAGAGGCAAGTCGGCCTCATTCTTGATGATTATTTGACATTGCTTCCTTTTTACTTCTCTGTGCATTTGTTTGAGACAAGGGTTACAATGATTTTTCACCATTGGAGAACGAGAATTCTTCAGTGTTCTACAATTGTGAGGCTGTGAGATACCAACTGAATTGTTGCTTCTAAGAGGGCTTCAGACAAAAGTCCATCTATGCTTCATCAGAGATTTTATGTTCTGTATTTATCAAATTTCAATAAAGGAGAGGCTTTATGCATTTGGAACACCATTTCTCCTTAGTTCTTCAACTTCAAATAAGAGTTGTGCATCTTCTTCAGAGGGTCGTACTTCATAGTGGGAGGCGTGTGTGCTCCTAGCATAGGTGTGTGAGCCAGAAGGTTGAAACACCTTCTTTCTTGGCCTGATCTTAACTCCACCTTGGACGCATAACTCAGTCATTGCATTTGATCCAGTTTCTGCGTGGGAGAAGTTATTATCTAGAGGTGGGCGGTGCATTTCTCCAGGTTCACCATTTCTTGCCTGGCATGTACATAAATGCTTTATTTAATTAATCTGGAGGTTTTTGGGTATGTTTATTGTGTGCAATCTATCTGTAGCAGTTGCTTAATATTGATTACAAGTGCAATTTCCATATTATTGCTTTGATTTAAGTTTTAGCATCATTTTATGCTTGGCACACTTCTATATTGTTGCTTAAAAATTCATCAAAACCTTCAAAAACATAAAACAAGTCAGTTTAAACATCAGTAGTTGAGTTGGAACCAATTGGGTTCTTCACAGAGTCACCCCATCAATGAATTCAATTAGTTAATGTGATCATGAACCATTATTGGATTTTGAGTACATAAAGTCTATGTACATATATTTTATCACTTGTTGCTAATGAGATTAATAATTTGTAATGTTAAATTATTTTGTGATTATCATGATGTTAAATCTCTGAAACATCCTCTTTTGTATCTTTTGTTGTGTACTTTGCTTATGGAATAACTACTTGTTCATTTTTCCCATTGGCATCATTGCATTGGTCAATATCACATTACACCAATTTGTAACATATTATTAGTTTTATTATTTTATCATCAAAAGAAGACTTTCTATCACACATTTCGTACTAATTTTTTTACAATTAATAACTTTTCATCATAATGCAAATTCTATTTTTAATATAAGAACATGCATTCAATACATAGGGTGGGCTGAAAAAATATTAAAAAGGTTTCCATTGTTGAATTAAAAAATACTCAAAATATCTTCATGGACTGTAGAAAATTCATGTGTCATATATTATAAAGAATTCAAATCCACAAGCTTACCTATTGTAACCTTTATTACATTTGAAACAAGACATCACAATCCATTATTGATGTATTATAGAGTTAATCATATTTGAAATAAAATAGTCAAGATACAAAATTGATGTATTATAGATTTGATTACATTTGAAACAGAATGGTCAAAATCTATGAGTCACTATAGTATAATTTAACTAAATTCAAGACAAAGTAGTCAAACTCCACAAGTCCATGTATTGTAGCCCTCGTTGTATTGAAAACTCCCACAATTTGAAACTCCTTAATTACATTTAAAACAACACAATCACAATCTATTATTGATTTATTATAGACTTAATAATCATATTTCAAATAAAATAAGTCAAAATACAAAATTGATATTATAGATTTGATAACACTTGAAACAAAATGATCAAAATCCATGAATCGATATAATATAATTTAACTAAATTCAAGACAAAATAGTCAAAATTCACTAATCCGTGTCTTATAGAAACTCCACACAATTTGAAACATTGTAATTATTTTCAAGCTGTATTCAATAACCCAAAAAAAAATATCAAATTAGGGAGATTTTCCATAATTTCTGTGAAGAGGCATTATCCTCTTATGAAATTAGTAGAACTATTTTTTTTACGCCCTACGGTTGAGATCATCCTGGAGACTATTGTAATGATCGCAGCCGTTGAGCCAGTCCGCTTTACTTTCTCGCCAGTCGCCGGTAATAATTATCTTTCGCAGTAATGGTGCAGTCATCTCCCACATCCACCCACTGATCATCCGGCATGTGTTGAATACTTCGAGCGAATTGGGGGTCATGGTTTCTCTGTGGATTTCTTTCGAGAAGCGGCGCCTTTCCGCTGCTGCCTGCTCATGATCGGTGACCTAACTTCCAGGTTGCGAGGTAATCATGGATACGGCTAGCGCCTCCTGTAACATGATACGTATTAGACTCGTTTGTCGATTCGCAAGTCAATAAGATAAATCTGCATAACATGGTTTAAGCTTATCATAAATGGCGGAAAAAATTATAAATACAAGCAACAGAAAAAGGGGGTGAAACACAATTTCCCATCATGCAGTGCTTAATCTGCATTGTTTTGTTGCTGTTGAAGTCCTCAGCAATCGTTTACGCTTCGAGGAACTATTTGTTATCATGTCTAAGATCGGGTGGAGCAATGAACATCGCCACTCAATCCAATGCTCTACAATGTGATTCTCTTTTTCGATATTCACTCCAGAACCTGCGATTCACAGAGCCTTCTGTTCGCAGGCCGCATTTGGTAAGAATTCCGCAAAGCAGAATTCAAGTGCAAAAGGCGGTGGGGTGCTCCATTCAATACGGGTGGGAGATTCAGGTGCGCAACGGAGGACACAGCTACGAGGGCATCTACAGCTTGGGTAGAAGCAGGGGTCACGCTGGGTAAAGTGTACGCTGCCATAGCTGAAAAGACTGGAAGCCTAGGTTTCCCTGCTTAATTATCAAATCGACGGCTCAATTACGTCAAAAAGAGATGGGAGACGATCAAATTAATCTGGGTCATTTGTTTTCGTTGCTGTCAAAATTTACTTATATTGGCGTACAATAAATGGAAAGCAAATGCACTGGAAGGAGTCGTATATAGTAAAAAATGTGGCCTCATTCATGTTGAGTGGTTAACCATTAAATAATCCACGATGGATTTTAAGCGGCACTTCAACAAAATTAAACAAGGATTCATAATAGAGAATAATACTTAGTAATAGCAAGCGTATCCAATCTTAGAGAGACAAAGCTAAAATCTGCAATCTAACGGTGCAGTCTCCCTTAGATGACCATCAAACGAATCTCAGTTGTTCATCATTTTTTTTTGTTCCCGTCGCTATCTCAGCCTTTCATCATTTTTCGTTGTATTTTTTAGCTTTCCTCGCTGCTATCTCAGTTGTTCATCATTTTTTGCCAATTTTTTGGCATTGATTTCTGCCCCTCCAAACTCTTCTCAGTTCTCCAATTTGGTGAGCTAGGTTTCGATGAGGGTTTTAGAGTATGTTTATTAAAATGAAAATTACGGCCAAGATCCTAATAATTAGCACATTTAGGTGTTAACATTATGGCATCCTTTACCCTACGTATAATATATAATGTATGTTTTATATAATATAATTATACTACTTATTTTATATATTATATTCTTTAATTTAATAATTATTATATTTTATATAATACTTGTACAAGTAATTTTCAAATGTATATGTGAAAGGAATATTTGTATGAGAATATAATTATTTAAGTATTATTTTAATAGAGGTCATTTCTACGGTATAATTTATTTTTATATCGAAAGTATTTATGGTCATCAAATATATATGTATGTTTATTATGTATATATTTTTTCATATATTGAGTGTCAAAACAAATGTTAAAATATCATTTTAAAAAATAAATGTGAGAATTGTTCATGCAGCAAAGTCGGTTGATACATTCATTAATAAAATGTAGATCACAAGTTTGAATCATAACTTATTGGCATAGCAAGTTTTATAGTGTCCTTATCTTTATTGGTCACTAGTTTGAATCATAACTTATTGGCATAACAAGTTCTAGTGTGTCCTTATCTTTACTAGCATAAGGATTATGGTATATATTGTTACTGATTAAGATTTATATTCAATATTGAATTAATTTTCGAATATAAATATGACATTTTTTTAGTCATAGAAATAATTCCAAGACATTTTTTGAAGGTATTTAATTTGATGAAAATGAAAAAAAAATAAAAAGGTTGTATGAAAGTTTTTTTTACTTTCAAAAATTCAAACAAACAAATATATGCATTCATAATTAATCAACCATTATATTAATGCCTCACTATCCTTGAGATAATTCTATTCAAAATATCATATTATTTTTAATGTCAATTATGTAAGTGTGTATGTGTGTGCACGTGTATATTCTTATAATTTTGATAAACATACACATTACAATAGAGATGAGGAGGGAGGTTGTTAGGTCCAAAATCCTAGAACTTCTTACTTTCAAGGCTACCAATTTATGAAGAAGGTAAAACGAGGGTTCATCAACAATTGAGGAGGATTAAAGGCCAGTTGAGAAGAGTGGGTAGTATCTCCTACACTTTGGGCTCAGCTAGACCCAAGAGGGTATTTTGAAAGGTGTCCTTAATAGGTTATACCAATTAAATTCTAACAAGATTGTAACAATCAAGAACCTTACCCATATGTACACTTGACCCTTATATGTATCATTGGGTCAAGATTAACTAATTGCATAAGACCTCTCCCTCTCTCTTTGTCCCTCCCTCCTTATTGACCATTCTCTCCCCCCGTCTCTCTATCTCCCCCCTCTCTCTATCTCTCTCCATCTCTCCCTCCCTCGCTCTGTCTATCCGTCCCTCCCTATCCCCTATCTCTCCATCTCTACCTTGTTCTCCCTTTCTCTTCCCATATATCTTTATCTCTCCATACTTCTCTCCCTCTCTCTATCTCCCATATTTCTCTCTCCCTCTCTATTTATTTATCTCCGATTCTCTCTATCTCTCTCTCTCCCTCTCCTTCTCTCTCTATGTCTCCTTATATCTCTATCTCGGTATCACTCTATCTCACCATCTATATCTCTTTGTATCTCCCTCTCCCTCTTCCTCTATATATCTCTTTGTATCTCCCATATTTCTCTCTCCCTCTCTCACCCATCTTCTTTTTCTCCCTCTTCTACCTATCTCTCTCCCTCTCTCCTCTTCTATCTCTTCATCCTCAACCTATCTCTCTCCCTTCCTCCCCCTCTTCTCTATCTCTCCCTCCCTCTATCTCCCCCCTTTATCTCTCCCCATCTCTCCCTCCCTCGCTCCTTCCCCATCCCCCTATATATATGTCTATCTCTACCTCTCTCTCCCTTTCTCTTCCCATATATCTTTATCTCTCTTTCTCTTCCCATATATCTCTATCTCTCCCTACCTCTCCCTCTCTCCCTCTCTAATTCTCTCTGTTATATCTCTCTATCTCTCCTTCTCCCGCTCCCTCTCCCTCTCCCTCTCCCTCTCCCTATATCTCTCTATCTATTTGTCTCCCTCTTCCTCTCTCGCTCTATCTTCATTTCTACCTCTATTCCCCCCCCCCCCCGCCTTTATCTCTAGACATCTCTCTCTCTCTCTCTCGACCTCTATATCTATATCTCTTTTCCTCTCTATCTCTAACTTTCCATATTTCTTCTTCCATCTCTCCCTCTATATTTATCTCTCTATATATCATTTCATATCTCCATCTCTATCTTTCTATCTCTCCCTCTCTCACTTGCTCCCCCCCTCTCTCTATATATATTTATCTCTTCCATATCTATCTATCCCTCTCTCCTCTCTCTCTTTATCTCTCCCTCTGCTTCTCTCCATATCCCTCTCAATCTCTAATAATTGTACTTATTTTATTAAATTTATTAAATAAAAACATTTACATTTGCATTTTATTTATGTCATGTGTTGCTATTTTTTAGGTTAAATAAATAATTTTATATTTCAATCAACATGCCTACACAAACTCTAATACATCCATACGATTGTTCGGCATAGACGTGCAAGACGATGTAATGCATCGCAACGTCACACGTATTTATATGCAAGACTTTTCAACAGACAACATCAAAACTGCGAATGTCATTTTTTAATGTATACGAGGCGGTGTGAATATTTGTTGTCATTGTTATTCGCAACAACTATCCTTTTACATTATTTGGACGCTTCACATGTCTGGAAGCGAAGGCCAAAGAAGCCAACAAGCGTTATACCAGTTACGACATCTATGTTGCTCGAATCTGTGGAATCTTGACGGTTGCCATGGAAGAGCTTGGTGGGTTGTGTTTTGGATTGCTTGATTGCCTTTGAAGTTGGAGGAGAGGTTTTCAGTTGAAAAACAGGCGGAGACTAACCAAACACGAAACTTGTATCTTTTTGAACTAGGCCAAAGGAGGGTAGCGATTGGGAAGAGATGAAAGAGAAGTGCCAGAGAAGGAATGACACATTCAAGCAATGATGAACAGTCAAATTGTCGGTTTTCCTTTTTCAATTTTCCTTTTTCTGTTTTGTTTTTTTTGTGTCATCATTTACGTTTCCACAACATCTTTATGATGCTCCCTCTGTCTAAAAATGTGCCTCTTCTTCTTGGACTTTTCACATCTCCATTGTCCTGACTAGGCATTAGCTCTCCAAGTATGAGACTTGTTGGTCAACAGGGAGACTGAGCTATCATCACATCACTGTGCTATTGGCATGAAACAGTGTCCTTTTGTAAGAGATAGAGTCACACACATCTAGGCTAAAGGAAACTATTAAATCCGTTCCTCATTGAGACCACCAAAAATCTGTCATGAATGATTTTTCATAGCAGTTGTGTAACTGCTGGAAATGACTTTATGCAACAACTGAGTAACTATGGCAGAGGGCTTTTTGCAACAATTGTGAATGGCTTTCAACAGTAGTCACAACAATTTTGTAACAATTGGGAATAACTTGTCTAGCAACTTGGAGTGATTTTCTGTAGCATTGTATGGTTGCTAAAGAATGGCTTTTTGCAACAATAGTGACTGCCATGAACTTCACTCTTACCCACGTTTATGAAGTCTACCAATGCTTTGTGCTCTTAATTCACCAGTTTTTGGGTGATGCAAGATTGTTGTTTTGCCCAAAGATGCACTTGCATCGGGATAACTTTGAGAATCATTAATTTGATGATTTAGTTTTCTATGCTTTTAAGTTCAATTTGAAGTTCAATTTTGTTGAGCATATCTATATAATGCCATTGGTTTTCAATATTTATTGGCCATTTTTGGGATTGGACCATAAATAATTATTTTTCCTTAGTTAATTTTGTCCTTGTCGAGAAAGCTTATTGTTCCCAAAATGTGTTTGTCAGATCCCCTTCTGATTATTCCTGATAATTATGGTTGAATATTTAAGAACAACATAAAACTCAACAATATAATTTTATTATTACACTAGCAAGGGTTTGCGAGCAGCCAACAATCAATATAAGTACAGGATCCGATTAGAAATTATACAACCAATATCAGATCAAATTTAGATAAAATATAAATATATTAAGGGAAGATTAGTCCAAAATCTATGAGTTACTAGGTAATCCAGATCAGATGCAAACTTAGGCCATGTCAAGAAATGTGACATATGTACCTTTTTCCTTTGATAGTTTAAATTCACTCCAAAATTGGAATATACACCTGCCATTTCCAATAAATAATGTAATGTCTTTGTCACCATGTTCTTTTCTACATTTTGATAGCAAGCACAGTTACTTTTTTTGTCATACTTTTCTACTTCTATTTCCATAGCTATTATGGTATATTGTTTTTACTTCACATATCCTTGCGATTAACTGTTATGCTGTTACAATTCTGTGAGTTTGAAATCATATATCCCAACTTGCCCGTTAATATCTTCTAGAGTGGTTCTACAATGTCATCGAGACCAATAGTACTTACGTCATCTCCAATGGCCGCATCAGAGTTAGGAACACAAAATATAGTAATGGCACAAACCCTTATGAAATATTCCTCCATAGCTCCTCAACCATAACCAAACCATTGAATAATTTGAATCCATCTTGATTGTTCATGTCAAAGGCAAGAAAAGTGTTAAACAAATATCCAAACCATTTGAGATTTTTGCTTATAACCTTCGATGTAGGAGCGAGTGGAGATTGGCAAAGCAAGAATTGGATAGATTGTTGATACACAATTTTGTATCAAAAATTACAAAACAATTTGATACTCAACCGATATGTTCACTATTACATGCAAAATAAAAAAAGTTGCATTTCAAAATAATAATACAACAAGAGCTCAAGGTTTGCAATGACCACTTGTCGCATATAGCAATTAATTATCAAATTATATTTTTCAAATTTACTAAGATTGATCCATTTCAAACAATATAACTATTCCAACCAAAAATTCAGTGTACCCAATTGCACACAAAAAGTGCAATGGCTAATTAACATTACTTTGAAAATACTAGCCCTATGATCCTTGGTTTGTTATGGTCCACATGTATAACTACCACCCCTTTCTTTATCATAACAAATTGTCCCTTGCAAACCGTTCAAATTCGCTCCTTGGGTCAAAAGGTAATGTCCCCATCTTCCTAGCTTTGTTTATTATTGAATTTAAGGCGTGGGTTCCATACCCATAAAATCTTCGTGACGTGCACGTATAAAAGGGTAATTTTTTTTTGGGACAAAGCAAGCTGTACGCACTATACTAATTCAGCATTACTTAATCAAAATAAATAAATAAAATTATGAGATGTTATCTTGGAATTGGTTAAATTTTTATAAGATTTCTGAATAGGATTTAAAAAAAAAGAAATCTGTTAACTTTTGCAAAATAATGTTGTTAGAAGAATAAATTATATTATGTTGATTATTTAGGTTAATAGAATAAATTTAATTAATACAAATTAGTTAAAAGAGTTTGGGTTTTATAATTGTAATAAATATATAAAAATTAAATATGATAGATATGAGTATTTAGATTTAAATCAATGACGAAAGAATGATGTTGAATCAATACATAATCAATTCACTACTATTGAAAATTTAATGTTCTTCATATGATGATCGTCTTAGAATTTGTGTTGCTTTAGAATCTTTGTGGTTCAACAATGAGTTTTACAAATTCAATCCCAAGCAACAAGAACTTGATATGGTATGTGAGATCGATTTGCATCATGTAGGAATGGTTTGATAGAATGTGTAAAAGTAAACTTGCTTATCTTTAATTTCTTGATATCTAAATTTTTCATTGGTATTAAAAATAAATTCCTTCTTATAGTCATGGGTATATGAGCATCCATGAATATCATGGTGCCTAGGACTATTGGTTGTCATGGAGTCTATTAGGTCATTGGTATTTTGATAGGATATGACTGGTATTTTGATGGGACATGACTCTCATTGAAAGATGACATGATAGGATCATATTACTTGGTTGGTGATAAATTTTTGAACATTTTACTCTCTAGGATATCCTATAGCAGTCATATAGCAAGATGACATAGGATGCAATAGAGATTTAAGATGGGATGTATTAAAATATTATAGGGGTTTTTGGGAAACAAATCACCATTATGGCGAGGTTTCAATTTGAACATGAGTATTGAGAAAATTCAACATTAAATAGGTAGTGTCCCCAAGATTGGTATTATATTGTCAACATCATAGATCTCCATTTAGGCTTAGGAAGGTGGATATGCCATTGGTTAGTGATCTAGATCTAATGAATGATGATGAGACTATTGAGCTAATAGAGGGGGATGATGCATGTCATAGATTAGTATTGGGCCTGGTGGGATACAGAAAGACCATCTCCATTTTACGCTCTAGATTCCCTTAAGATACACAAACAACAATAGTAGTAGATGAATCCACAAGGTTTCTCAAGCTATAGGGGCCAAAGGATATGTTGATCAAGTATAGAATTATATTAATATATGAATAATCATGAACACATATAAGGACCAAATGTGTTGCAACCCCCATTGCACTTTCCATACCTATTTTATGTAGCATATCTTATATGTACCTTGGTTGTAGTATCATTGCTAGCTCTTAAGTTAGCTTATTACATGTTTAGGCGATTAGTTAGCTCATATATCATATGAATAGTTGCTTTGTTGGTTTGTGTATCTTAGAGTTTTGAGTTTCATTATTTGAGAATAGGTTATGGTTAATACCATACAAATTTTTTACAATGAATGTTAAGACATTGTGATTATGGTTGTGAGTTTATTTATTATTGAATATATTTTGAAATGTGTTTTTTTATATATTTCCTTCCACGTTGTCTCATAAATTCTTTGATTAGATGAACTTTAATTTAATTCTTGAGATGATATATTAGAGGCCCATTTGAATAAATGTTTGATACTCGTATAATTTTTATTATGGTTGTGATAATAGTGCATATGAGATAAAAAAGAAACTAGAATTCACCTATATCCTATAATCACATTAATTTGATGAATCCAATAGTTATAACATTATAGTTCTAAATATTTTATGGATTAGCTTTTAGCTTTAGATAGCTAGTCATGGATAACTTAATTGTGCTTCTTTGAGAGACATGTTTATTGCATCATATGGCATATTGCTTTATTCTACTGTCATTGGGTGATCATTTTGTAGTACTCAAGATCTTGAGCTTGAGTATAGACGATCATTTGTTTTTGATAATGATGGTTAAAATAAACTATTGTGATTAATTTGAATAAGTTATGATATGTAGTTTAATCAATTGATTTAAATGATATTTAAATTAGATGATTAATCATAATTATTAATTGGAATCTAGTAATGATATTTAATTTAAAAGTTAAATTTTTGTAAAATATTAAAATAATTTTGATTATGTTATTAAATGATATGAGTAATTTAATATCATTAAAATATTGATTGTTGTGTTGATCTATAAATATAAATTATGAGTATGCGACTAAATTTAAATAAATTATAAACTTTAATATAAATTATGATTAAAATATGATTATAATTTATGAATTATGCAAAAATTTCAAAAAAAAGAAAAATAGTACCATTATAGTTGGAGCTAAGATTTTTTAGGCTATAAAGATACTTCCAAGTGATTAAGTGGGATGAAGATGATAATAATAGGAATGTAACTCTTTTGGATGATGATTAGATGGTACTATAAAGATGGAACATTGAATTAGTTTTTGTCCCAAGATTTGATGAGGTCAACTTAATCAACAAATAAACTAAATTGCCTTGTCCCCCATTCAATGGTTCAAATTACATTTTTATGGAGCATCTAAAGGCCCACCCCAAGAAAGCTAGTACTTGGAAATTATTAGAGATCATAATGGTAAATTATATTCAATTTATACATTGTGTTAGAAGAACAAAATAATCACTACAATGAAGACATAGATATATTTTTGGTATTATTTTTGCTAAAGAGTTGAGAATCTTTTTGGTATTAATTTTGCTAAAGAGTTGAGAATCTCTAAACTCATAATTGAGGGTGACCCTTTTAACATTATAAAGTGATTAAATAAGTAGAATTCTACTTGTTTGAAAATTTAAAATATTATGGATAATGTCATAAATTTGATAGATTATATTGATGAAGTCAATATAATAAAAATTTATAGAGGTAATAGATCGTGAATTGGTTTTATCATAAATGTGTATTCAGTAAACACTATGAGAAATGGTTTAATGTGGATAATTTTCCTTAATTTGTGGCAACTCTTATTCATGATGATAGATCCTCATTTTAGTTTTTTTGGTCATTTATTACATTCATAATTTTTCTTATGATTCAATGATTTTGGCTGAGTTCAAGGTGGGTGTGTTGCATGTGTTAGGAAAGGCTTGTATTCCTATCATGAAGATTATTTTGTTAAGAATTTATAAAAAAATAGTTTATCAAACATTTTTATCCATATTTTATTTTCACTAAGACAAAATATTGTAAGAAGTTAATCTAGAGGAAAGGGGTTTATAAAAGGGAAGGGATTATAGCCATTTGAATATGGGAGGTGATAATGTTAGTAGGATGGAGACAAATTATTGTGTTTCTATTATGAATAGTTTCATGATTTAGCATATCCTCAAGAAGGTTGGGATGAAAAATTTTATGGAGAGGGTAAGGGGTCATGACCTTGCTCTTTCATTATATATTTTTAATTCCTAGAAAGAAAGGAGGGTGGCATTTAGAGGATTAGAATATTGGAGTTTGAAGTCTTAAAATAAATCATTATGTAAGACACAAAAATTTCATTGAATGGAGTGAAGGTGTTTAAATACAAGAGGGGTAAAGATGCAGTTATAAATGGGGTTTTAAAGGGCAAGGAAAAATAAATCATTTATAGGCTAGTTTCATTAGGGACCCTCTAACTAAGCATTGGGATGCATTTTGGTTACAAATTATTAGGTATGTTACATTAGAAGGAATATTTAACTAAGCTTACTCCTTTCATTTTACCTTATTAAATAATTTGACATTTAATTCTAGTTAGCATTCTATTCTTTTTATTAATGTCTCTTGAGTTTGTAATCATGAATGCTCATTTAGGAAGAGTTTATATTCACATCCACCAAGCCCTCATCTTGTTTCTAGTGCAATATTCTTAGAATTGTGACCCTCTTGTTTCCTTGATGTTTCATGTGGAGAGGGTACCCTCTCTACTACCTAAAGGTGAGGTGGTAGTTTGTTGAAAATGAGAGGGAAGATTCAAGAGATCATTCTTGTGATGTGCATAAATAGAGATTTATTTTTCCTAAACAAGGTTCTTTAGATGTTGAAAAGGTTTCAAGATAGAGGTATAGTTAGAACTGCAAGTTTTTTAGAAATAAGAAAAGGTTAAATGAGTCAAATTCAATTTAAAATTTGATGGAATCTAAGGGAAAGAGAGCTTAGGTTATTTTTTTTACATTGAGGTTTTTGGTAAACAATCGAAGGGGAAATGATAGGAGTGTCATAAGGAGGATAATGAAGAAAATGATATATTAAATGAGGATCTTGAAGAGAACCTAGTGATGCTTATTCAATTTTTGGCCCTATGAACTATTTTGATCCTTTAAAATTCCCAGTCCTATGTTTTGCAAGGGTTTCCTAATTTTTTTGTTTTAGGGCTTTGAAAAAGCCCTAAACCTTCATTGAAACCCAGGTCTTTCCCAAGTCCTATCACTTTTCTTATATTTGGTTGTTGATTGTTTGTCTCGATGTCTTGGCCTTTCAAGTTATATCTCGAAGGCCCCCATGTCGCTTATTTATTGGCCCCATTTACCAGAACACTAGATGAGCCTATTACCTTTATGCACTTTTAATACCACTTAAACCTTTTCACTTTACTAGGTCTCATAGGACATGTTGCATCATTTCTCATAGTCTCTTCAATTCAAGAACTTTTCGTGTTATTATTTTCTTATCATGAGTTTGTGAAATGATTATTTTCTTCTCGATGTCATTGACATGTTTGTGTCTACAACCAATCAAATCATAAGCCTTGTTTTCATGTGGTTACTTGTGTTTCCTAGTGAAGTCTTTTAATTGTGTATTGTTGGCCCCCTTTTTCCTAGTAACTTAAGTTGTTCATTTGTGCACGTGTTATAAAAGTCTTTAATTTTCCTAAAGAAAAGCTTGTATATGGTCCCACCATCCTAGTTAGCATAGGCTCTAGGAAAATTCATCACCAACAATTCACCATGGAAAATTCATTGCTAGCAATTCACCATAGGAAAATTCACCACCATGACAAATTTATCGTGGGAAAATACACCGCCATGACAAATTCACCGCCAAGTATTAAAATTCACTGTAGCAATTCACCAAGGTGGAAAATTAACAACCATTAATGTTTTTTAATATATATTTCAAAAACTTTGTTTTTTTTAAAAAAAAGAATAATTTGATTTATGATAATAAAAAAATAATTGTATTAACTTTAGAGAATTTGATTTATGATAATAAAAATGAAAATATTTTTCAATATATTTTATTTTCAATGTATTTTATCATATATTTTTAAATTTATGATAATAAAAATAAAAAATAAATGGATTAACTTAATTTTAATATCATAAATAAACATATGGAAAAATTTATGATAGTAAAAAATAAAAAAAAAATTAATATAAATAAACACATGGAAAAATAAAAAATTGTATATATAATATTTTATATATATATATTTTTTTTCCATTGTTTCATGATACAATATTGTATAATATATATTTTTTAAAATATATTTTTTATATTTATTGTATACAAAATAAAAGAACCTGCGGAAAATGAAAAATTGTATATATATAAATAAACACATGGAAAAAATAAATAATATTTAAGAAGTAGAAATTAAAGTAAATAGTTTATTTTTTTTCTTTTTACTTTTATGAAAATTCGGGTACTTAATTTTCATATCAAAATAAACATAAAAAATAATTAAAAAATAAAATTGTATTGTAACGCAGGTGAAAATTATTTAAAAAAAAACCAAAGTTTTTGAAATATATATTAAAAAACATTAATGCGGTTAATTTTCCGCTTCGGTGAATTGCTAGCGGTGAATTTTACTTGGCTGTGAATTTGTCATGGTGGTGAATTTTCCCATGGTGAATTTTTGGTGATGAATTTTCCATCGTTGAATTGCTGGTGATGAATTTGCCGTATGCCGTTAGCACAATATGTTGGCTTATAGTTAAGTCGTGCAAGTTATAACCTTTGTTGAAGATTTTAATATTGACAATTTATTCTCATGAGCCCTCAAAAAGTATCAATCTATGAATGGTGATCCTAGACCTACACAAACACAAAGAACAAACACATTATTAGTCCAATATGCAAGTTAGAGAAAACATTCCCCATGAAATTCATTTGAAACATAAAAACAAGAAATAAGTGGAGAACACAACTAAAAAAGTTATTAAATCTTATTTTAATGTCCAAACTCTCAATCCCATGGGGGAATTGGTGCCATTTTGATGTGGAAAATGGCACTTTCCCAATTCCTAGCAAGCTTAATGATCAATGGTGAAGATTTGATGCTCCTTGATGAAATTTCTCCATAAACTAGCTATGAAATTATGAAAATAGATGAACTTGGTTCAAAACATGAAGATGATAACTTTGCACAAGTTGTGGATGAAAATACCTAAGATTGTGGATCCAAAATCAATAAGAGAGCCTTCTATAAATAGAAGAGAATGATGGAGGATGAGGCAAAATGGGTGAATGTGGGATCAAACACCAACCAATAGCATAATGCCACTTGTCAACATGTGAGTGGACAAAGGTGGAGTACATTTGGATGAATGTGCACATTAACACAATTAGGTGGAATTTCAAAAATGGAGAAGTGACAAGTTGGAGGGAGAGGAAAAATGAATTAAATGCCACTTGGCTCAAGAAAAGGACATGTAAGAGGCTTTTAATACCTTGTTGGATGGACAAGTCCTTTTGGGAGGAGATTTCAAATTGGAGGAATATTCCATCCTTTGATTCCTTTTTGAATGAAAATAAGAGATTTATAAATTAATTAAATTGATTTTCATAAGCAAGTTGTAAAAAGCTAGAGGATTTGATGGACCAGTGATTAGGACTAATCAAGATTTGATTAATTTAGATGAAGATTAGCTGATTTGACAATTTGATTTAGATTTTTAGATTAATTTAAATCAAAATGAGAGGAATAATGATTTTAGACTTAATTAAATAAATTTGGATTTATTTAATTAAAAGGGGATGGTATTAGATTAAATCAAATAAAGATTAATTTATTTAATTTAAGGGAGGTGACTTTAGAGCTTAATTAAATAAAAAAAATTATTTAATTAAAA
>VDFB02385680.1:0-24310 GCA_007258455.2 Sequoia sempervirens
AACACCTTCTAGAAAGATTCCTTCCTAGGACCTAAGTAAACTTAACATGTGTAAATAAGTTCCCTAGTAATGAATTAACTAGGTACAAGACTTTAATTACACCAATAGGGATTAGGGCCCTTTTCTTGCTTTAATATAAAAAATAATACTAGTCATGGAAATAAAGAGATAGGTGTTTTTTGATAGAGGACTAAATATTAAATACATACATGTTATAAGTATCAATGATATAAACATATTTAGGTTATGAGACAAGAATATAAACATATTCATGATTTGAATCAATATATAACCATTGATAAGGTGCAGTACAAGTTATGTATAAAAATGCAATGAAATCAATGATCCAAACCCTCACAGGTTTCCAATATAAGATAAAATGGAATTATGTATAAATTGGATTTGATGAAAGGATTTTGAAAATCTTGATGCAAAAGAAAACAACAAGCATAAAGCTATATTCTACATTCTGTTCCAATAATTCTTTGATTGGTATACATACATTCAAAATGTAAAAATCTTAATAAATGTATATAAATTTTTGAATAAAATAACCTAGAATAAAACATACAAAGACCATGGCAGGTGACACACCTCAAGATTCACCCCAAATTTACACCGCGCTATCCATGATACAAAACCAAAATATGGTTATCTTAATGGATGAATGAAGTCATCCATGTAATCACCATAGTCTCCCTCCCAAGCTGCTACTTCTTCACACCATGTCGATTCTCCTTCCTTTCTGCAATTTTCTCTACATATAGCCACCTCGTCTTCCCTTTCTAGGAAAATATTCTACATACCTAGTTACTATACTAATTTGAAATAGACTGAGCTCTAATAGTTACCATGTTCAAATTGTATGGACCTCTCCATAAATTATTTAGAATACAAATTTGATATTTTCTCCCTCATTTTTGGGAGATAAGAAGAATGGACAAACCATCCAGAAGAGAATTATGAGTAAATAATGAAGGATTAATAATGAATGAAGAAGTATGCCCCCTTATTTCAATGGTAAGAAGGCTATTTTATTATTCAATTATCTTATTCTATTCCCAAACATAAGAAGAGGTGTTGGAAGATCATCCATAGTTGAATTTTACTTCACTGAGCTATGTGGAATCAACCCTCCTTCCACACAACTCCTTGTCACTTGGTGTGTGGGATAAACTCTTGATTAACCTCTATGACTTAGAGTATGGGTCAATGCTTCACTCAATAAAGGATTAAATGTGTGCTATATTTTTTGTCATGATTACAAGTATTAAACAAAATGACCACATCAGTTCAGTTACTATGCAAGGTGATGAGAGAGTGTGACTTTTAAACTTATTTTTTCACTGATTAGTCATCACATCCCTAAGTTATTCATGCTAATTTTTTGGGTGGTTGGAACTATTTAAACACGAGTCTTGTTATTAATACATGTGCACTATTTCTACTACTATTATTATTGTTATTAATTTAAACTTAATTTGTTTATTATCAACCAAATAACGTGCATATAAAATAGCACAACTTTTAGTTCTAAAAGGGTTATGACATATTCACTGTATGAGAACAAATATATTCTATCAACACATTCACATATTTTGGTCTAACAGAAGAAGGAAAAATATTTTTTTGCAAGGCTTCCTAAAGCATTCCATGATAAACCAGAGAAGTTTGAAGTAGGTCCCATAGAGAAATTTTAGTAGGAGTAACACAAAGTTGCTCAATAAAATCATATTCACTAGGAGATTTTGAAGTTAGTTTAGGTGCTTGAAGAAGCATAAGTTGAGAATTTGGAAGAGAAGATGGAATAACAATATTTTACTTATTTCTACAAGTATTATAGGTGCAGGCTATTGATTTAGAATTAGTAGTCATTGACACTTTAGAAGTGATAAATTGAGAAAGTTTTAAGTAATAACTTAGAGGGCGTGTCATAGAAGGATCACCACAAATGGTTATTACTTATTTTGGTCATGGATTTTATCCATTAGCGTAGACTATTGGTCTCTTAGGTTTTTCAAGAATACTAGAGACAACAATTACATTAACAAATTTCTTATCCTTTTCAAAAGGAATTGCATAAGAAGAATTTGAAGAAGTAGATGGTAATTCTAAGAAATAATTAAGAGCATTATATAACATGTTAAAATCTTCTTGAGAAAATGCATTATCAAAAGTATTAAAAGTTTGGAGAAAGAGATCCAACATTGTCGGATAGCAAACATTCACCAAACTAAATGAACCACAACAACTATGATACGTTAAAAAGTGTTAGGTTCACTAGAATGTAAGAGAATAGCTTATTTACTTAGGAAATATATAAATTCAAATAAAAAATGCTTCAATTATCACAAATTATGCAAGTTTAACTACTACTTCTAATGTAGGATGACTAGAAAGTATAACATAAATTAATTTGCATCAAAGACCACTTTATAACTTAACAAATAGAACAATAAACAAAAATTGCTAAATTATAACTAGATTATAAGTAAATTAAAACTTAAATGTTATAGAAAATTGAAGTGTAGAAAAAGTGGAACCTAGCACTAGATAGGGAAGTTGTTGGCATCAAATTGTAGTGCACAAGACAAACTATAGTGAGTAGCATTGTTGTCCTGACACAATTAGTTAGAAAAACCTGCAAAATGTTCATTACTAGTTTCTAGAATGTTTTGACCTATAAACAAGGAACAAATAAAAATGTTGAGGGTTATTTTAGGGCTTGCCTCAATCAAACCTCCGTTTTGGTATTTCTACCTCTGTGAACAATAAATTTGGATTGATAAAAAGATAATGATAAATTATTGCTTTTAAATCCTAGCAATATTAGGAATTTTAAAGTAGAGATTCAAGATAAAATAAAGATATGGTGTCAACCCCAATGTAAGATAAAAAAAACATTATTAGATTCTATAAATTTTGATAAATTATAAAAGCTATATCAAGATTCAAAGATTATTATTCTACTAGTGTAGAATAATAAATTGATAAAGGAAGAAAAGAGAGAGAGCATTACTAATAGCCTTGGCCTTCTTGTCTTGAGATTTATAATGGATTTTGCAATGAGATCTTGTTGAGAAATCTTGGAATATTTCTAGCACAAATGAATTGTGAGAGCTTGAGTGCTTGTTGCCAGACATGTTCAATGGCTGAGTGTATTTCGATAGAGCCTACCCTAGTTGAAGGGCACTTTCTTGAGAGAGTAAAAATTAATGCATAAAATGGAAAAGAAGGGAGTTTTGTTTGGTTGAACGAGCATGAAGAGTCATTATTCTTCTGTACAAGAATTACGACACACATCATAAACAAGCCACATAGAAGATGCACTTTTAAATATTAAAAATTCCCAAGACTCTAGCGTGTTGCACAAATGTCTATGTGTAGTGTTGTAGTCCAAAGAAATTCTACTGACTTTCAAACTACATGTTGGTAACACTTCATCGTTTTCAATCATGGAATCATAATATCTAGAATCAAGATATAAGATTTAACATAAATATCAAAATTAAGGCAGGTACAATGCACAAGTGTGAAATTGCAATAGTATGTGATTTTCAACACTACACTTTGTAGCTCAATGTTTGAAGCTTTGGAACATCTTCTACTCAATTTTTCATTCTCATCCACATGTTGGAATGAATCTACTCTAAGTTGAATTGGTTCAAACCTCTCCCTCCTTCCTTGTTCCATCTCTTCATCAATTGGCCTTGCCTTCATCTTGAATCCACATATGCAAGCATTTTGATCACCAATCATTCCTTCCTTATATTACACCTTTGGTTGGAAAGGAACAATGAGGTCTTCATAAAATACTTCTTAATCATAGAAGATGTAACCATTAATTTGGAATGAGCTATCATTGAAGTTGTAACATCTAATGTTTAAAATCATGCATCTTGTAATTACAAGCTTACTTCTTGGGATGATTCTCTCCTCAAGTGTTGACCTCTCTTAAACCCCCCCACACTTTGCTCTCATCTCTAATAGCTCTATCTATTAATTTTTTTCTCTTGGCAAACCCTTTTCCTCTAACAGTCAAAGTAAATTTTGATAGGGCTTCGTGTGGTACTCCAAGTGCCTTTGGAGATGGTTGTGTCATTAGAAATAGTGATAGTCAACTCTATAAGGCTTTAGTGGTAAAACTTGCCAGGGCACCATTAATGAGGCAAAAGCACAAACCTTTCTTCTCGGTCTTATTTAGATCAAAGTTGGGATTCTAGGAAAATCCAGATTAAGGGAGACTTTTTATTTATCATAAGTACAATGAAAATAAAATATAATGAATTGGAGAATTAAAAATATTTTACAAGGAGCATGGGCTCTCCCACAAAGCTTTGAGTATTACTCTGATGCACACTATTATAAAGAAGGAAACATGGTTGTGGATTACTTGGCCAACTTGGAAATAGACCAATCTAGCAAGTATCAAGAATTCTCTTCCACCTCATGGGAATATTTCAACCCTCTAAAAAAGGCATTAATTATAAATATTTCTAGTACACCTCACAATTAAAACCTCTAACAACTGGGTCCAACTCTCCCTATCTCTCTTCTCACTCATTTTGGCATTTTAATCCTTTGTTGTCTCTTGCCATGTATCCCCTCTCACCATCTTCCTAGTTCATCTGTGTTTATCTTTGCTAGCAACTTTACTACTCAACTCTTAACTTTTCACTATCATCTTTGTCTTCCTTGCCTTTATGGTATGTTTCCAACTTTGTTCTCTATTTTCACTCTTGGCTTCCTTAGTTAACCTTGTATTTGTGTTTTTATCCCCATTCCAATATTCATTTAGTGCTACACTTGATGGAATCAATGCTTCTACCTACATGTTTGAAAGTGGGAGTTGTAAGAATTAGGCAATAATGACTATGTAAAACTCTCTTTTGTATTCTTAATTACTTGTGACCTAGTTGAAGATGTCACTAGAGACATGGTGGGGCCTATTTTATCCTGGATAACCCCTGCGTATTTCAATACTTAGAAGTAAAGTTGATGTTTCTCTCAAATATAAAGAACATGCCGTTGCTCAAGCACCTTGCCTTTGATTATGTCCAAGCTTTTCTAGTATAATAGAATTTTTAAGATAAGTAAGAGATTTTAATTATATCTTCAAAATTCTAATTTTTTAATTATATATAGTTTATCACATATTTATTTAAAAAAAGATATGTCTAACATTTGAAATACAATTTAAAATGGATAAATGTGATTTTTTTGCTTGATAGAAGGTCAACCATCAAATTTAGGCCATCTTCTCCTAATTAATATAGGTGCTTGTAGGTTAGGAAGGGGTTCAATAGGGTCTCTATAAACTATTTTCGTGGAGTGCAAAGTTATATGAGAAAAAAAATTTATGAGAAAATAGGAGCCTCTACTTTTTAACTTTTAAATTTAATCAAGTGTATTTAAGACAAGACTAAAAATTTTGCTCACACATACCATTTATCTATAATTTTTTTAATTCATTTTAATAATCTCTTAAATTTAATTATATGATTGTAGATTTGGTATTATTTGTTGCTAAAAAATAATCCATCAGATCCATACTAATAAAGAACATTTAGAAAGCCCTTCCATGTCTTCAATGTACCTAAACTGTCGCCTTAACATCATGCTTTTATTCATGTCCAAAGAGCGGCGGAAATGTGGCTTTAAAAAGGATACATGCGACTCGTTGGTTTAGAGGCCAGCCGTTAACCCTAGTTGACGCTTGAGTTAACAAAGCTGTGCAGTAGTTACTGTCAACAGGACCGTTGATAGAGCACTAAGCAGCAGGGAAGAAAATGAAAGTGTCATGTCTGCCCCCCAATCTTCCCTGCTCCCCCCCGATTCGGTCGCTGACCATCAGGTAATCTTTAAACTTAACAAATACTTTAAAACAACTTTCATGATCTTGGGAATAAACGGCTTAACTCATGCGCAGGTCCAGATTAACATTTTTAACCGAGAATGCGAAATACAGCCGAGAACTCGAAGCAGCCGTCAATGTCGTCCAGAGAGCATGCCGTCTCTGTGTGGGAGTAAGTAATTCCTCGTTTTCTCCTTCATTTAACGGTCGTTTTCCTTTTCATTTTGAAATTCTGTGCGGGAAACATTGTATGCATTTTCTTTCTTGATCATCATTTGAATTTTGAAAGCTGTTTCAAGAATTTTGCCTGTCAAATAACGATGACAATTAATTGTGGAAGTGATATTTTGTACATTTTCTTTCTGAATTATCAAAAATATGAAGAGTTTCGAGTTAGAAATTTCTTTGCCATGTGTTTGTGCATCTGTAGGTGCAAAAACAGCTGTTCTCTAATGAGGGTAGCGTGTTGAAGAAAGGCGATCGGACACCTGTAACAGTTGCTGATTTTGGGGTTCAAGCATTGATTAGCATGGGTAATTTTCTGAACAGTCAACTGAATGCAGTAATATTTTGTTTAAATTCTCCAATTAATCCTTCATTTTAGTTCTATATCATTTTTAGAAATCAATTATGTGCTTTTAATATCGAGTCAATCTTCTTGACCCATCATTCATCAGTAGTGGTTAACAAGAATTCATCTCTCTTGATGTGCTGTAGAAGTACCAAATACATAAAAAACAACTTTTATTCTTGGCCAATTCCACTTAATTTTACATTTACCATTTTTATCTACAGGGTTGAATTTTAAACATCAAACATTGAAATTTGAATTTAAACTTTATAAGTTTATTTTTTGGGGCTAAAGATACCCAGGGTTAAGAACCCTAGACCTGCAATTTCTTTTCGTGAAATGCCAGTTTCAGATAGATTAAAATCTCATCTGAAACTACATTAGGAGTAGCCTATTAATAGGCTAACTTTCAGAGTCTTTTACTTGTCTTCTAAAGAACTGTGGTGGATTAGAATTATACCCATCTCATTGTTAGTTTGTTTTTGAGATTCCAATTGATTCTTGAAATTATCTAAAGAATAGCCAATTCTTATGTTCAAATATTTCAAGGGGTTGGCCAACTAACAGGAGATAGATTTCATAATTTTCTCTTCTACACTTTAGTCTTTGCAAGACCTAGGAGGGTACTCCTTGACAATATTAGATGAAACTACACAGTATTTATAATAGGATATTGTCTTAACAAAAATGTTCTCATAAAAATTGCCAAGAATTACAAATAGAATAGACTTGATCGGCTAGATTCTTGGAGATTTTGCATTATTGGCTTTGAGAACATATATGAAATTTAAGGAAGTTACAACATAAATTTGAAATTGATTTGAAACAGAGTGACCATGGACTTGTAAGTAGCATTCCTGCTTAGACTGGTGCCTTAAACTTGGGTTACAGAGTCAAAGAAATGCAATTATCTTTTGAACAACAAATTAAAACAAACTTTTAAAAAGCTCATATATCATTGCCTTACAATGATATTCTTTGGAATTTACAACCAATTCTATTTAATAATCCTTGAATACATTAGAACTCTCAATATTTCAGATACAACAATTTAATCTATTATTTTAATAGAAGCTATATAAGAAACATTCATTTGCAGAAATGGCAACGATGAACATAAATGATCCTTGATCAACTTTATTCATAAGAGTAATAAGATATACATTTGGAGACAATTGATTGTGAATCTCTCACTATACACTCATATATTCCAAAATTTGTATTGATGTAAAAAATTACAATTGCATCTGCATTCTTCCCTGTGAGAACTAGACTGGACAAGTATAGATCTAAAACAAAACCTTTCTGCTTACAAAAAATCCAAGATCCTTACAAAATGGCTCAGAATTCCCTTTTATAGAAACAAGGGAGCAACAAGCTTAAAGTCATGGACAAATATTTGACAATCTTGTCCTAAGGATCAGATAAAACTAGTACATTGCAAAAGGACAAAACCATTGTAGAAGCCATTGAAAAAGATATTCTCCTGATATGCATGATGAAACCAAATGGGGAAGGCGCATGACCATTCTTTTGTACTTCTCCATCCATGCTGTGAACATATCTTCTAGAAAAATGTTGGAGACGGTGGTAATGATTGGATCACTAAAGACAAAATAGGTCCCAAGATATATCCACCTTGGCAAAATGACAAAAATATATTGGAGAAGACAATTAATTAATTATTCAATGTATTTCTCCAACCAAGAGTTATACTTTTCCTTTGAAGGCCACTGGAAGTCTAATAATTTTTGAACCTTATTATTGTGAGCATTGTATCTCGCATTAGTTATAGCTCTTGCCTCCTTTGCAAAATTAGCTAAATTAGATTCTAATTTGAATAAATCACCTATTGAAGTATTTAATAAGGCCAGATCTGGCTTGCCATTTGTATACATGTATGCTGACAAAGTGGGGATAATGTTAGCAAATTCAGATTTCCATACATTGAGAGGCTTGATAATCCCAAATTTATCCAAAATTTTGGGCATTACTCCCTTTTCCATTTTCTCAAACATTTTCAGCTTGGCTTTCATTTGCATATCCAATTTAGCCTGAGAAGCTGAAACTTCCCCTAATAAGTCAATATATTTAATGACTTGTGTGAGATTTTTGGGGGCGTTATAAGGAAGTCATCTTACTAATTTTCCTGATGAAGGTGGCCCCGAGAATCCAATTATTCAATTTCTTCTGGAAGTTGGTTTGTAGCTGCATATGTTTGATATATGCCCTTTTCAAACTATCATACGCTTTCTGGGAACCTTCAATTATATGCTACACACATGAGAGCCTATGACCAAGTAGGTCATCAATTATATGCTACACACATGAGAGCCTATGACCAAGTAGGTCATCAATTATGTCTGTGGCTACCCTTTTGACCTTTTCTTTAGCTACCTTTTCATTTTCTTGGCTCTGTCTTAATTGTTCTTTCAACTCCTTGATCCTGAGAGATAATGTTTCTCTATCTTGAGCTGAAAACTCAGCTGTTCTTGATGGAGGAGTAGGAGAGATAATGTAGTCATCTTGTGACTACGTTTGTCCATCCATCAATTTGTAGATGGAAAGAGGTAAATTTGTCCATTAGTTACCAAAGTGTTTTCTAGAAACAACTCAAGAATTTGGTGTTACGATCAAAGATGATGGCAAATTGTTCTAAAGTAAATACATATATTTTGAATGTACAATTGATTTGTTTCCATAGCTGAAATTGATTTCCTACAAGGTGTGAGAATTGTCATCTTAGAGAATCTATTAATCACTATGTATGCATGGTCATTCATCTTTTGGTGGTGGGATAACAAGATAAAAGGTCCATTGAAATGGATTCCCAAGGCTTTGTTGGAATTGGCAAAGGCATGTACATACCTTGTTTCTTGTTGATTGGCTTGGCTATGGCACATGTGGTGTAGGATTGGATTTAGTAGGCAACATTTGATCAAATGTGTGGCCAATAGAATTACTTCTACAATATTGCGAGGGTCTTCTTAATTTTGAAATATCCTACAACCTTATTGAAATGAGCCTCCCATTTGACTCTCTACGGCTCTTTCTTGTAGAAATCTAGAACTGACTTACTACTATGCAAGTTTTGATAGATTGTAGAGAACTCTACATTTGTTGTGTATAATTATACCAAGTGTTTGGCTCATGTCCACATGCATCAAGCAAATGAGAGCTTGAACTAGAGGTCAACTTAAATAATATGCAACTAGATTGAAACTTCCCTTTTTGTGCTTGATGTTGAAGTGGAACTATTGGAGATATGATGATCACTTTTGAAATTTGTTTTCTATCCATTTTCTGTCCATAGAAATTGATCTAGTTTGTGGTCAATGTGGATCATTGTTTCTTTTCCTAGTATATAGTATTTCCCTTGCTTACATGCTTGGACAATGGCATAAAATTCCTTGTCATATGTGGGATATTGCTGAATTGTTGTGGTGAAGGTTTCACTATAGAAGCAATGTTGAGTTAGGACTACTCAAAGTGCATATTTAGAGAACATAAGCACTAACATAGTATAATGAAAAACATAACATAAATGGTAACAAAGATATTTGATAAAATAAACTAAGGAGTGAAAGTCTCCTTTAAATAAGAGTTACAAAAGCTATATCTGTAAAGGATAAGAGCGACAAATAATAAAGGATAAGAACTTAGCTAAAAGAACAAATTTTTTTCTTAAACTCTATCCTAAAGACTTATTTGACCATTATAAACTAAATATTTCAATATTATTTTAATACCCTCCCTTAATGGTCAATCTACTAACTATACCAAACTTATCTTGAAATTTGACAAATTTGCCAGGACCCAAAGGCTTGGTAAAGAATGTCTATAGTTTGATTCTTAGAAGGACAATACTGCAACATCATCGATCCATCTTTGAAAAAGTTGCTTGATAAAATGATAATGAAGCTCCAGATGTTTGGTACACTCATGGAAGACTGGATTCTTGGCAAGCTTTATCACTCCTTGATTTTCACTGTAACAAGCCTGATGTTTTACCTACTGATTTTACCTAAGTTTTAACCCACATGTGAACAGTTTATGTTTACCAACTTATAGCAATAAAATTTTTCCTTTCTATTTCAATAACAAGATGCACATTCGAAATAATCCCATTTCAAATTTCCATTGCATTTATAAAGAAACGTTACATAATCCCAAGTAATGATTTCATATTACATAATTCCATGTAATGATAATATTTTTCCAAATACAATTTCCATAAAGATAGAGATACATGAATACATACACGGCTTCCAAGAGCTCAATGTAACAAAGTACAAATGGTCCAGATGTCCCTTCCTGGGCATACATCCTCAAATTTCAGCTGCCAACTGTATGAGGGAGAATATCACTCAAGTGCTTTTCCACCAACCACGGACTTACTGCAGTCCCCCGCATATCTTCCTAACTAGTAAGATGGCCCTCCCTTCAACGAAGAGATTGGTCTGGTAACCCTCATAATAATAGCCTTCTTGAGCATGGTGTTGTGTCCTACATAACTAGAGCTACCATACAGTAGATCTCACCTACATGCATGACATTTCCAACCTAGTTATGCAAACCTGGTTCACAATGAACCGACAAGTGTAATCAGTGGCTACTTACACTACTTTGGCCAAAGATTTGATAGTTACATATCAAACTCACTTCCTAAGAAATGGAGTCTCACTTCTATGAAGTGGTAGTCGTATGGTCACCAACCCTATTGCTCGATTTGGTAAATAATATGACCATACTAACTCTTAACGAGTTTATTCCATAACATGATTCCATCCCAAAGATAATATATTTTCAAGTGATCAAACTGACCATCTAGGTTACTCTCAACCTTGGTTTATCCTAATCCTAGGATTAAACCTCATTTCCCATACATTTTTACATAACATCACAAATTGACATTTCCAACATAGTACTTCTATATCTTACCATTTTTCCCAACATAACATTTAATGCTATCATATATTTGACTTACAATAACCTAGATATTATAATTATACCCTCCAATTATCACTATTTGACTATTATCATCAAATGCTACAAACACGCATATTGAATAAATATGATTTCTCTCTTTAACATGCCCTTTTGATATTTCTCCATTTTTTATGGATCTTTCCAAGTTATCCTATAAGGTTTTTATGTTTTCATGTTCTAAACAGTCATAAAACCTTTCTTTCAATATAGCTCATATATTCATGTGTACAATGTACACTAAATTCATATCTAATCTGGAGGGCATTATCAGCTTGAGAGGAGGTTGTGCTTCTGCACAACAAAGCTCAAATCTAGTCTAGTGGCTGTAAGATAAATAAGGTTGCCCACTAGTTGCCTGAATGTTGACTCATTTATTATGTGTGAGTTTGTTTTTGCTGAAAGCTTCAACGAGATTTTGTAATTTGTCATTTTTTAACTTATCAAGCAAACTCTTGACATATTTGGATTGAGAAATAAAAATACCACCACCTATTTGCCAAAGTTCTATGCCAAGGCAGTAATGTAGGAGGCCTAAATTAGTCATGTCAAAATCTTTACTCAAATTACATTTGATTTGTTCAATCAAATGCGCCTCACTACTTGCAATGATGATATCATCTACATAATGACCAGTAGAATGATATCATTGCCTACACTTTTGATGTACAAATTTGGATTCAAAGGACTTCTTTGTGGTGCAGTCACGGATGGAGGGTCTAAAGAGAGGATTGTCCAACCATGCAGCCTAGAGTCAACATAACGGAAATAACACAAGAAATGCTCAACAAACATGAACTTTCATTGATTCAATAACTTGCAATCTTACATGCATTATATGCCTTATATGTAGAATGTCTAAGGGCTCACAGGCCTGTCGGAAGGCATTACAATCATTACAATTGGCACAAGGCCTTATTTGACAATCGAATCTAACTTCTTGAATTCTAATGATCTGACTCTAAACTAACTACCTTCCAATGAATTACAAGTGATCTTAAATATGATTCTCTAGCTTCAATTACAATCTGCATCAGCCTCAAGGGTTTGCAACCCCAATGAAAGATCAAATGTGCAAGTCAGCCAAAACATGAGAAGATAACCCATCGGGGAATGAAATGAATTGCGGATCTCCAAGAAAGTAACCTCAGACCCAAAATGCCTTGAATGATGTCCCGTTAAGCTTTGCATGATTCGAAAATGGTCCACACAACAAGCCTGAGCCAGATAGGCCCCAAATGCTCTGACTGAGAGTTGACAGTGAAATTCTGAGGGCGATAACATTTTGCAAACAAATGCAAATCTCCTGAAATTTGGATATGTTATAGATAACCTCTTGTAGAACCTATATCCTGCTCCATGAGCTGAGAAATGGTATTGCAGTAAAATGCGAAAGAAGTTGTTGAGATAACTACAGACTGAATTGAAAGAAAAAAATGTTTTCTGGTTGATACATGATTACTTTACAACCAGGGATGCTTTTGCATTAGACACCTGGGGTAGGAAGAAAAGTGAGTCCCTCACTTTCTAGGGGCTAGAGGAAAACCAAAGTGGTCCACCTCAGCCTGAGAAATCCATGATGAATCCTCCACTGGTGTGCCTTTCCACTTCACCAAGTATTCCTTGTACTACTTGTTCCTAGTACTCCTTCCAGTCCTGGTATCCAAGATTTGCTCAATCTCCTCCGATGGTTGATGTGGTAATTGCTCCTTCAAGTCAACTTTATTGTTACTGCCACTTGACTATCCTTCATGATACTCAGATGTTTGCAATATTGAAAATAGGTGATATACCAAGTGTCTCTAGCAACTCCACTTCATATGAATTTCCTAAATCAAACTTCCTGAGAATCTTACATGGTCCAAGCTTCCTCATCTTTAGCTTATTGTGTGTTCCTATTGGAAACCTTTCCTTCCTGAGATATACCATAACTTCATCTCCAACAACAAATTCCTTATGTCTCCTCTTCTCATCTTCCTGTTCCTTGTATTTATTGTTCATGTCCTCCAAGTGTTTTCGGACTTGACTATGTATTGTTTCCATGAGTCTTGCAAATTCTTCTGCTTTTGCACTCCTCTTGCTCTCCATGCTGATGTTTCTAAGCTCCACAACTCCTCTGGGATGTATTTCTGCCACAATCTCAAATGGTGTCTTCCCTGTACTCTAGTTTATTGAATTATTGTATGCGAACTCTGCTTGCAGTAGAACTATATCCCAATTTCATACCTTATCTCCAATCAAACATCTCAATAAGTCACCCAGGCTCCTGTTTATTACCTTTGTTTGTTCATCTGTCTGTGGGTGATATACTGAATTGAACTTCAAGTCTGTCTTCATCTTCTTCCACTATGTTTCTCCTTGATCAAATTCTCCCTCATTGAACTTTTTGGAATGCACAACTGTTTTCCCCTGAACAACATATCCTCTTGAATGAAATAGTCCAACCGTTGGCTTCTATCTTTCACTATTGGTTCCTTACATGCTTTCCATGCTTCAGCAAAATTTGGATCATCCTCATACATGTGCTTCAATTCTTCAAAACCCAATAATTCTATCTTCATTTTTGTCAGCAAATTCCTTCTCCTGCTCAATGCATCTACAACTTTGTTTGACTTACCACTCCTATGCTTTAGCATAAATGTATAACTCTGCAAGAAGTCGACCCATCTCATATGTCTTTGGTTCAACTTACTGTAATGTCCCCAATTTTGCGAGCATCAGAGTTCGGTGGTTTTAGCCTATTCCTAGCCCTCGTAGGCTACTATGTCTGGTTAGAGGGTCTCTTTTGGCGATGATCAGAGGAATCTCTCTTTCAGCGTCTCGTGTGGGTTCAAGCTTAGCCTTCAGTTGATTCAATTTCATATACTTACTATTTATAGTAAGTCAGCCGGCAAACAATTCTATTTATAGCAGGGCACCTGAAGTTCACATGTTGGCAGTGTCGATTCCCAAATTCAGTTGAGTTGGTGAAATAAGGAGTTTTGCCTAAGTTATAACGTTTAATTATTATTAAAGGTGACTTTAATAATAATTAATATTTTAATATTATATTTGCACTTTATGACTTGAGGGTCCATTCATCATTAAAAAGGGGGCCATTTTAATTAATTACTTGGGTGCCAATTTCAAGGACATATTTTAATATTCCAAAGTGCGAATATTATATTATTTTAAAATGATTTAAAAGGGCAAAGTGGAGGGGATTGGCCTATTATCTTTTAATCCCACATTGGTGAGAAAAGTGTTTGAGTTCCTCCAGGAAAAGTATAAAGGAATCTTAAGGGGCTCATTTGGGGCATATTCAGAATTGATTATTGGATAATTGTTTGAGAATTTCTCATTGGTGTTTGGGGAAGGGAGCCCAAGGGTTTCTGCCAGCGTATCGGCTTTGGAGAACGAAAACTCTCCATTGTATCAACATTCTGAGGTTGTGGAATATTAGCTGAAGGTGTTCACTGTTGGCTTCATCCAGAAGTCAAGTCTATGCTTCATCAGATTTATTGCTTCAGATCTACAGGAGATTGTATTTCCGGGTATGCACATACTTGTAAAATCTTTGAAAGAAAAGAAAATCAATAAATTAATTTCATTGCTGCAGTAGGGTTTATGTTTACATTTCTTGTATTTAATTTCTTGACTGGCAATCTATGAGAAAATATGAAAAAATTACAAACCCTTATCATTCAGCATAAAAATCAGAAGTAGAGAAAGGCAGGTCTCTTACAGTAGTATCAGAGCGGTTTTCCTGCCATCCTGTGTTGGTTTTAATTTTTTTTTTTTCAGACTAGGGTTTAAAATTTTTGAGAATATTTTTTGAGAATATTTGGTGAAATATCAAGAATGAGGCGCATTTTTTATTTTTTTTGGGGAGGTTTGATATTTTGATCTGAAGAAACCGATTGATGGTTTGAAGGCATATTGCATTTACAGAACTTGGAGTAATATTTGCTTGAAATTTGATATTAGTTTGGGAGGACGTCTCTGACAGAAGAGACAACTATTGGAGGAGACGACTTTATTGGTAAAGACAAGGCTCGTAAAACATTGCTTTTTATTGGGGATCGATATTTTGTGAATGGCAAATCGAATTTCTTTTTAAGGGATCCGTCGTACACTATACAGAAGATAAAGACAAATTGGCATAAAGACAGTCTCCAGTCAGCAAATCGAGCCACAAGGATATCGAAGTTTATAATAAAGGATGCATGCGATTTAAGGAAGCCGATATCACCTTGAGAGAATCGCATTTGTCAAGGGATGGATGTATTATCAATTTGTACTCTAGGTTAAAGAGGTTGAATATATTTGACCTGTTGGGTGATGTTTTGATTAATAAAGACAAGTCTCACAAAAGACAACGATAGAAACAAGAATTGTAAGAAACGGCTTGGAGTGAATAATTTTTTTTATCGGGACTTGCTTGCCTAGACGAGGAAATTGAATATACCAAGCAAGTTGCACTTGGTCAATAGGCATAGAGAAGATTTGAATAAAATAGTATTTGCTGAAGAAAGACAAAATGCGTGACTTTATGCGGAAGAAAATCGCATGACAAGAGGAGCCAGATCAATATTTCATTGAGGAATAAATTAATCGGCAGCTGGAAGAAACCGATTAAGTTTGGGATGCCAGTCAAAGATAAATAAAATCAAATCTTGAATAAGACACGGTTAACTCTCCTTTAATCGCATCATGAATGTATCGGGAGGTGCTTACTGTGCTTTCATATTATATTGGGGACGACTTCATAACTAGATGATTTGTGGACTCTTTGGCAAAAATTGCGCAGCTTTCTGGAAGTCGACTTTGGTGTTGGGAGGCTTTGAAAATTCCGTCTATGCTTAGAAGGGAGTCGCAAGACATCTAGGAGTGACGTGGAGTCAGAGAAAAGACAAATTGAGCTGGAACAGGACAAGATTAGAGTGAGACGAATTTCCGTGCGAATACTGGCAGTCACAAGAAGACATAGCTTTGAACAGTTTACGTGGAGTCAAGAAAAACAAAAAGAAAAGACAAAATCGGAATTGTCTCCTCTCAGCGGCACAAACAATCTATTTATCAAACCGATTAAAGAAAAACTGGCATTCAGCATAAGCATTTCCTAAAGACCTTGGAAGGCACGTATAAGCTTATTAAAGCTGGGCGATTCCTCCAAGCATATAGACTATTAAAGACAAATTATTGCTGACAGGGCATATAAAGACAAAGAATAGATACAAACAAAAAGGGACAGACGCTGCATTCTGGAGGTTGATATTCATTTTGGACGCCTGGTTATGGTAGCCAGCATTTGAGTTTAATTACATTACAAAAAGAAATAATATTATGTGGTGGATGCATACAAACTGTCTGTGGAAATGACCATGACTGTACTTATTCATTATCGCTGTACTGTGAGTTCGAGTCTTATTTCCCAATCTATATAGTGAGGGATTTCGAGTCTGTAATTGAATTGTTTGACATAATGTCTCTCTACTGTAGCAGCATATTGTATGAATGAATAGTCATATTCAGTCTTGGTAAGTCAGAAACAACAAAAAAATTATGAGTATTAATATTCTATAGCAGCTGCCGTTGATTGGTGGTTCCGGTAAAATGAAGTCTATACAGGAACTCATGGCAGAGCTCACACAAGCTGTTCAGGATTATGACAAGAGTATGACTAGGCTTCTACAGCATCCGGAAAAATTGGATTCCTTGTTTGCAAAGAAGAAGAAAGCAAACACTAATGTAAATAACCTTATCAATACACATGAAATGGAAAGGAGGATGAAACTTGAGGGGAATGTTGGTACTCTCAGCACCCAAGAAGTTGTTATCAGTCATGCTAACAATTCTGATTTTGATAACAGCAGTCTTTTCTTTGAGCATAACAACGGGTTAGGTGTCATGGCTAGTGCGGAAAATGTTGTGGAAGAAACTTTGAATGTTGACACGCAAAATATGGATGTCAAGCATGGAGATTACACAGAAAAGGTGACCAGTAACGAATTTGATTTACATAACAACAGTAGTAAAACTTTGCATCAGCTTGAGACAGCAGGGGCTACACATGTGCACAATACTACTATTGAGTTGTTACATGAAAGTACTCAGGAATTGGGTACTAATGATGCATTGTATCTTGAGGATTCATATCATGGTGAGTCTGATTTTCCAAACCAGACCTTAGAAAACAAGCTAGAAGGTTCAAGTGTTGGCATAGAATCCCAGGATCCTTGAGTTGGATAGTGATATAGTTGCATTAGAGTGGAAGTGTGTAAGATATTATCATATCAGTTTCTATGCTCAGTTGAACCATCCTTTGAGGTACATAGCAGTAGTACCTTAGATGTTGAGGTGTGCATGGATGAAAGCACACACGATGCTGCTTATCATGTAGTGAGTGATGACGAATCAGCCTCATATCATAGTGCAGATTGTGAACCGGAAAACTTGTATGGGGGTCATAAACTATAGAGTCCTCATCATTTGGTTGGACAACTAAAAGTGAATGACAATATGATTGCCACGACCATTGAGCATTTTGATGTTGCTCGTCAGATGTTGGCTACTTATGGTTGGAGTACTCCTTTGACAGATGAGCATGGTGATAGTGGTTTTTCCCTTGTGGAGGTACATGCACTTCAAGAAGCAATTGAAATGATGAAACAAAATTACCTAAAACTGTTTGCGGACAGGGAGTTTCTTCTCGAGTGGGATTGCATTTGTTATGATGCATTGAAGGGAAAGGAGGAGCAGGTCGATGAGCTCACTCATGAGCTTGAGGTGACTATGGACTCGTTGGAGAGTGCTCAGTTGGCCCTTCAAGAGTCACAGTCACGGTTGGAGGAGCTTACCGTGGAGTTGAGTTTGGCACAGTGTCCACCAGCTGCAGATATAGTACAGTTACATACAGAAGCAGTTGATGAGGATCTTATCTCCACGAATTGTAGTGAGGATGTGGTTACATCTATCACAGATATTGGTGCAGTTAATTCAGATGGGATGAGTGTTTTGGTTGAGAGCTCTTGTGATGAGATAGTTGATTTTTTTGAGAGTTGTGTGACAGATCACATCACTATTCCATCGTCATCACAGGAGATATGTGGGGCATCATCCAGTATGGAGATTTGTACTTATGCAACTGATTTGTTTCCCCAGGACTATGATGGTCAGCCATTGACAGAGGTGGGAGCATTTTATCTTGATTGCATAGTGAGGAGTGTTCATCACTTCTCCTTTAGTCCACACACGGAGGATTTGATGATGCATCGGTGTGGATTGGCTCCAGAGTTATACCATCCGTTGTGGGATGGGTATTCACCATCTTCAAAAGATGGGATTAATGACTGCAAGCGCCAGATTCAGCTGTTTGTGGGGGATTACTTGTAGGGACAGCTGTCAGTTTTACATCATGCTGATATGTATCCAACAGGGTTTGCTACTTCTATGTCACAAAGTTTTCTTATGGGTACATGGTTACAGGATGACTATGGTGTCAGTTGGCATGATGGCTTGGTCAGTTATCACATCCATGAGGGTTTAGCGGAGGACAGGGAAATTGATTATAGCCGAGGATGCTTCTTTTCGGAGTATTAATATTTTATAGCGGTGGATTGATTGGTGATTCCGTCAAATGAAGTCTATCTGAGGTATGGCGAGCTCACTCGGGATTATGACAAGGGCTAAACCTACGGCATCGAGGAAAATTGGATTCCTTGTTTGCAAAAGAAGAAGAAAGCAAGAGCACTAATGTAAATAACCTTATCAATACACATGAAGTCTGAGGAACTCGTGGCGAGAGCTCACACAAGGCTACATTAGGGATTATGACAAGAGCCATGATGAAACTTCCTCTGACATCGAGGAAGAATTGGATTCCTTGTTTGCAAAAGAAAAAATAGTACTAATACTATGAAATCAACCTTATCCAATACACAGGAAATGGAAAGGAGGATGAAACTTGAGGAGAATGTTGGTACTCTCAGCACCCAAGAAGTTGTTATCAATCATGCTAACAATTCTGATTTTGATAACAACAGTCTTTTCTTTGAGCATAACAACGGGTTAGGTGTCATGGCCAGTGCGGAAAATGTTGTGGAAGAAACTTTGAATGTTGACACGCAAAATATGGATGTCAAGCATGGAGATTACACAGAAAAGGTGACCAGTAACGAATTTGATTTACATAACAACAGTAGTAAAACTTTGCATCAGCTTGAGACAGCAGGGGCTACACATGTGCACAATACTACTATTGAGTTGTTACATGAAAGTACTCAGGAATTGGGTACTAATGATGCATTGTATCTTGAGGATTCATATCATGGTGAGTCTGATTTTCCAAACCAGACCTTAGAAAACAAGCTAGAAGGTTCAAGTGTTGGCATAGAATCCCAGGATCATGAGTTGGATGGTGATATAGTTGCATTGGAAGTGGAAGTGTGTAAAGATATTGTCATATCAGCAGTTTCTACCTTATCAGTTGAACCATCCTTTGAGGTACATAGCAGTAGTACCTTAGATGTTGAGGTGTGCATGGATGAAAGCACACACGATGCTGCTTATCATGTAGTGAGTGATGACGAATCAGCCTCATATCATAGTGCAGATTGTGAACCGGAAAACTTGTATGGGGGTCATAAACTACAGAGTCCTCATCATTTGGTTGGACAGCTAAAAGTGAATGACAATATGATTGCCACAACCATTGAGCATTTTGATGTTGCTCGTCAGATGTTGGCTACCTATGGTTGGAGTACTCCTTTGACAGATGAGCATGGTGATAGTGGTTTTTCCCTTGTGGAGGTACATGCACTTCGAGAAGCAATTGGAATGATGAAACAAAATTACCTAAAACTACTTGCGGACAGGGATTTTCTTCTCGAGTGGGATTGCATTTGTTATGATGCATTGAAGGGAAAGGAGGAGCAGGTCGATGAGCTCACTCATGAGCTTGAGGTGACTATGGACTTGTTGGAGAGTGCTCAGTTGGCCCTTCAAGAGTCACAGTCACGGTTGGAGGAGCTTACCATGGAGTTGAGTTTGGCACAGTCTCCACCAGCTGCAGATATAGTACAGTTACATATAGAAGCAGTTGATGAGGATCTTATCTCCACGAATTGTAGTGAGGATGTGGTTACATCTATCACATATATTGGTGCAGTTAATTCAGATGGGATGAGTGTTTTGGTTGAGAGCTCTTGTGATGAGATAGTTGATTTTTTCGAGAGTTGTGTGACAGATCACGTCACTATTCCATCGTCATCACAGGAGATATGTGGGGCATCATCTAGTATGGAGATTTGTACTTATGCAACTGATTTGTTTCCCCAGGACTCTGATGGTCAGCCATTGACAGAGGTGGGAGCATTTTATCTTGATTGCATAGTGAGGAGTGTTCATCACTTCTCCTTTAGTCCACACACGAAGGATTTGATGATGCATCGGTGTGGATTGGCTCCGGAGTTATACCATCCGTTGTGGGATGGGTATTCACCATCTTCAGAAGATGGGATTAACGACTACAAGCACTAGATTCAGCTGTTTGTGGGGGATTACTTGCAGGGACATCTGTCAGTTTTACATCATGCTGATATGTATCCAACAGGGTTTGCTACTTCTATGTCACAAAGTTTTCTTATGGGTACATGGTTATAGGATGACTATGGTCTCAGTTGGCATGATGGCTTGGTCAGTTATCACATCCACGAGGGTTTAGCAGAGGACAAGGGGAGATTCGGTGTAGCAGATGCTTCTAGAAGTTCTTATCTCCGCATGACAGATGGATGTGGATTCAAATTGTATTGGGATCCAGGTGGTGACAGTTTTGGCACCGAGTATTGGATGGGTCCCATTGGGTTACTTCACCCTTCCTAGCATGGTGAAGTTGGAGGCAGTAGAGCGCAGTGGAAGCCAGAGGATGACAGACACGAGAAACTTTCACTCTGGGTTTGGGATCCGGGAATAGCTTGCGCAATTGTGTTTTTGTTGATGCTACGGGAGACAGTTAGAGATGTGTGGGACACTTCACAGTTCTTCTTTTGGGCCTCCCGAGGAGTTGGGTTTCTTTGCAGTAGAGATTGCTTGAGGACAAGCAATTTCAGGGAGGGCGGACTGTAATGTCCCCAATTTTGCGAGCATCAGAGTTCGGTGGTTTTAGCCTATTCCTAGCCCTCGTAGGCTACTATGTCTGGTTAGAGGGTCTCTTTTGGCAATGATCAGAGGAATCTCTCTTTCAGCGTCTCGTGTGGGTTCAAGCTTAGCCTTCGGTTGATTCAATTTCATATACTTACTATTTATAGTAAGTCAGCCGGCAAACAATTCTATTTATAGCAGGGCACCTGAAGTTCACATGTTGGCAGTGTCGATTCCCAAATTCAGTTGAGTTGGTGAAATAAGGAGTTTTGCCTAAGTTATAACGTTTAATTATTATTAAAGGTGACTTTAATAATAATTAATATTTTAATATTATATTTGCACTTTATGACTTGAGGGTCCATTCATCATTAAAAAGGGGGCCATTTTAATTAATTACTTGGGTGCCAATTTCAAGGACATATTTTAATATTCCAAAGTGCGAATATTATATTATTTTAAAATGATTTAAAAGGGCAAAGTGGAGGGGATTGGCCTATTATCTTTTAATCCCACATTGGTGAGAAAAGTGTTTGAGTTCCTCCAGGAAAAGTATAAAGGAATCTTAAGGGGCTCATTTGGGGCATATTCAGAATTGATTATTGGATAATTGTTTGAGAATTTCTCATTGGCGTTTGGGGAAGGGAGCCCAAGGGTTTCTGCCAGCGTATCGGCTTTGGAGAACGAAAACTCAACATTGTATTAGCATTCTAAGGTTGTGGAATATCAGCTGAAGGTGTTCACTGTTGGCTTCATCCAGAAGTCAAGTCTATGCTTCATCAGATTTATTGCTTCAGATCTACAGGAGATTGTATTTCCGGGTATGCACATACTTGTAAAAGCTTTGAAAGAAAAGAAAATCAATAAATTAATTTTATTGCTGCAGTAGGGTTTATGTTTACATTTCTTGTATTTAATTTCTTGACTGGCAATCTGTGAGAAAATATGAAAAAATTACAAACCCTTATCATTCAGCATAAAAATCAGAAGTGGAGAAAGGCAGGTCTCTTACACTTAACCTTATTGTTTAAATACTGTAAGGCTTGATAGATGGTATACAACACAAACTCCTTAGGCAACAAATAATGTCTCCACTTCTTCAAGGCTTGAATTATGGCGTAGAAATATTGATCATAAATTGAGTATCTCCTTCTGGCATCATTCAACTTCTCATTGAAATAAGCTATTGGTCTCCCTTCCTGACTCAACACTGCTCCTATTGCATTTCCACTGGCATCACAGTCAACTCAAAATCAGGTGATGCTAACACTGGTTGCTCTGTCACCTTTTGCTTTAACAATTCAAAACTCCTTTGTGCTTCGGATGCCCACTTAAAGTCTTTCCTATCTCCTCTCATTGTCTTTGTCATAGGTGTGCAAATGCTACTAAAGCTCCTGATAAATTTCCGGTAGAAACTTGCCAATCCATGAAATGATCTTACTTCTCCAGTGTTCATTGCTGTTGGCCATTCAACAATCGCTCTAACCTTCTTAGGGTCCATCTTCAATCCTTCAACAAAAATCACAAAACCCAAATACACTAACTCTGTCTTCATAAAGCTACACTTCTTGATATTTATCAACAACTTCTCCTCTCTTAGTCTCTGCAGTACTTGTCTAATGTGCCGCAAATGCTCTTAAACTCCTGATGAATTTTCGGTAGAAACTTGCCAATCCATGAAATGATCTTACTTCTCCAATGCTCATTGGTGTTGGCCATTCAACAATTGCTCTAACCTTCTCAGGGTCCATCTTCAATCCTTCAACAAAAATGACAAAACCCAAATACACTAACTCTGTCTTCATAAAGCTACACTTCTTGATATTTATCAGCAACTTCTCCTCTCTTAGTCTCTGCAGTACTTGTCTAATGTGCCACAAATGCTCTTCTCTAGTCTTACTAAAAATTAGAATATCATCCAAATAAACAATAACAAACTTACCCAAGAATTTCTTCAGTACCTCATTCATCAACCTCATGAAAGTGCTAGGTGCATTAGTCAATCCAAAAGGCATCACTAATCACTCATACGTCCTTCACTAGTTATAAATGCAGTCTTCCACTCATCTCCTTTTTTGATCCTGATTTGATGGTATCCACTCTTTAGATCAATCTTTGTGAAATACTATATACTTGACTGATATCCTACTGATTGCTCTTGAATTTGTACACATCCTCCATTCTCCATCTTTCTTTGGTGCCAGTACAACAGGTACCGCACATGGACTTAAGCTTTCTCTGATCAATCCCTTCAATAGCTCCTGTATTTGCGGGTTTAGTTTCACATTTTTTGTAGGTTTCATCCTATGTGCTGCTTTGTTTGGCAAACTTGCTCTAGGTATGAGATCTATATGATGACTGATACTCTAAACTGGTGGTAATCCATTTGGTACATTCTTTGAAATGATATCTTGATACTTTGTCAATAGTTTTGTTAGTTATGTCTGTGGCAGATCTTCACTCTTTGCAGTAGAATTCTTTGCCTCCGGACCATTGCACTTCTTTGGACTCAATGCAAAACACATGTTCTAATGTCTCAATCCCTCTAGAAACTTTCTTCCATCTACCAAACATAGTCTAGCCATGCCGCAAGCTTCCTTTTTGTCCTCTTCTCCCAAAGGTATCTGTTAAATTTAAAGATCAGATTATATGTAGAATGTTGAACTTGATAAATATGAAGTTGATGCCAAATCAGTATTGAAAAATACTGATCATGAATTCACAAGTCTGAATTTTCTTTAATGGTATTCGATCTACAAGAGCAGAACATTTATTGATTT
>VDFB02385681.1:0-21844 GCA_007258455.2 Sequoia sempervirens
AATGTCACTGCCAAACAAAAGAGACTCAATATTTGAGCTAACCTTTTGTAGTGCAGCAATCGCAGAAGCCAGAACATCATTGTTGGGTCTTTATAGTGAACTTTATTTGTAAGAGTTTGAGACACAATTACACAGCGTGACCTTGATTTACATGTATTCTGAGGGTTTTGGCTCAGCGGGCATTCACAAGAACCTTAAATTCATCTAATTCTGAAGAATTGAGAATTTATTGGGATTTAGAGCAAAACTTAACAGAGGCTAGACTTAATTTGCAACCATTCAGAATATGAGGTTATTGTATCAATGGATGTTCATCCAGAGCCTCAAGCTTGTCTAATTTTGAAATGACAAAGTTAAGCTATTTTGGATTTCAAAACAGGGTTTCAAAGGTCACAATTTGAGGGTTTTCTCCAAATGGCCATTCAAATACACAGAGCCTCAAACAGGTCTAATTCAACAAGAATGACATGAGGGATTCAAATCGGAATTTGATTGGTAGACATTACATTAATTTGTATTCATTAAGACTTTGAAAGTTCAGCAAGAATGACATGAGGGATTCAAATCAGAATTTGACTGGTAGACCTTACGTTAATTTGTAATCTTTAAGAACGAAAATGAGGGTTTCTAGGGTTTCAAAGGAAAATTCAACAGGTGTTGCCTTGATATAAATCCTTTAAAAATTAGAGAGTGGGAAAGCAGTAAAGGCTCAAATTATATGGGCATAAGCATTAATGTTAAACTTCAATAAGTTTTTGCTTCTAAATTTGTTTATTCCATCCTTGTATTCAAGCTAACAATTTTCATTTGCAATCAAGTTTTCCTTGTAGAAATACCACCTTAAATGTAATTTTTCAAAAGCTTAATAAATAATACAATTTGCCTCTTTCTCAAAGGTTAAATCAAGTAAATGTAAATATTTTTTTTGATATATAAACAAGCAATAAAAGGATTTCACATGCAGCAACTGCAATTATTTGATATAAAAATACCTAATATCACATATAGCATATTTGTGCTAGCTCTAGGTTCCCACCAACCAAATGGCTTGCTGTGTAGTTTAATGAAATCTTTCCTGCAGAGAGATACCTTGAATCTATTCCCACAACAATCTCCACTACAGTGGCCTATTTAAAAAGGTGAGAGGGAAGTAGGTTGTAGAATGCATATGCTAGGTGACTGAAAATTGAGTCATATACTTCCACATTGTTGCAATCCCTTGAGCGCTGCAATTGTGGGATCATATTAAACATATTGAGAAGTTAATCCCTCAATAAATACCCCACATTCCTTGTTTTTGCCCTGTACAAATGATGCCAACGTTTCCTCTTTTCTCCTGTTTTCTATAGGATTTTTATTTTTTATTTTTGATGTTAACCCTTAAGATGTTCAAGCCATGCAACTGGCAGGTGTAAATCTCTCTTCTCGAAGCTTTGATAGCTTCCTCCACGACTCCTTGAATGCAGAGTTGTGCAAGCATTAACAAGGCACATGGATGGCGGCTATTCTTTTTCTTTTGAAATATATTTAAGCCTTCTTCATCATTTTTTTTAATTTGTTTCTACAAAAGTAAGTTACAGTAGAATTTAACTAGACATTCCATCAACAGGCATTGCATTTGTAAGTTTTGAAAGATAATTGGTTTTATACAATACATTGTTCAATTCCTACTTTATAAATATAATGTATATAGTGTTTCATGTACAATACATTTTATCAAGTCTAATACCTCCCACCAATACTTAGGGACCATATCTTATCATATATGTGATCTTATCATATATGTGCCTGAAGTTCAGACCAGAGAGCTTGAGAAAGCAAGAAATTATAGAGGAACTTCCAAAGGCCATCAAAACAAGCATTGCACAATTCCTATTTCTACCAACTGTAGAGTCTATCTATTGGTTCCAAGGCAGTGATGGTTGTTGAAGATTACTATTTAATTATGACTACTTTTTTTTTCCATTTCTTTCAGTCTTTATTACTTTAAATTCTACTTTATATTTATATTTCTTAATCATTTTTCCTATTATTGATGGTATTTTCCTTCTTTTTCCAGCTATTGATATTGTTCTATTTTTTGTTTGTAGGTACATGTGGATCTTGTTGTTGACCACTTAGTGCAGGTTGATGTGGCAAGGTCTGAAAATGAATATAATAGATATTCGTTACTTGGGGCATGAGTTATTCCAAAATGGTACTGATATTGAAAGTTTCAAATGTTTCTTATAATATCTCTAGCAATCACTAAGCAATTCTCATTTGATATTGGATATCAAGTGTAGTTTGGCAGTGCATTACTTTGACAAAAGCAATTCTCATCTGATACTGGATATCAAGTGTAGTTTGGCAGTGCATTACTTTGACAAAATTTGTGTTAGATAATCTACAAAGAATAGCACAGATGCATTGGAGTTTGCTCAGACTGAGTTGACACCATTTGGAAAGCGGGATAAATATGTTGAGAAACTAGAAGTAGGTATTTGTTTCAAATCATTCATTAGTCTGTTTAATCCCTAGCTATAAGTGCAAAAAAACATATCTCGTGTTGTACTAGTCACAATAAAATATGCTCATGGGTGCCAGCTATATCTGTTTGTTCCTTAAATTATGTGTTAACTAAAACTAAAAGTGGGTTTAGTTTCTGAAATGGACATTTTGAAACTATCAAAAATAGGAAAATCTAAAAAAATAGGGGTTTCTTTAAAAAAATATTTAGAAGCAGGGTTATGAATTTTACATATAAACAATTTCAAACAATTGAACATATAATTTAGCTGATTTTTTATAGCATTAGGTTGGTTATTATTTCTTTATTATTTAGTTTTCCTTGCCTGCTTAAGGCTCACAAGTTGGATTGAGAGGCTGCAAAGGCACTTAATGATGCCATTTTATTGAACCTTCATAATTGTTGAGTAATGACGTTTTGAAGGCATTGCCAGAAATAAATAAGAAAGCATCTCAGTACATTCACATGTAATTTCTTGGACTTTCTAGCATGATTTAGGAAACGAGGGTTGAAGAATTTGTTTGGTGATAGCTCATATATTGTAGTGTTGAAATTGTTTAACCGGCTTGTACTTCAAAGCATGAGTAGTTGTTGCTTACTTGTTAGCGTATTTGTCCTAGTTTTGCAGGATTGCATGGCACTTCTTGCTTATGAGGACCATGAAAAGTCACCCATGTTTCATCTCTTGAGCATGAAATATCATCAAAATGTAGTTGATTCACTAAATCGAGCAACCTTGGGTTAGCATACTTATTTTGGCTTTAGTTACTAAGTTTCTATTCTTAATATCTCACATTGAGGATGTTAAAGATAGTATCACTTTCTCATATAGATTTATTTCCATTTTTTGGATCTTAAGTTATTGAACTACTCATGGAAAAACAAAAGTATGCTATATGTATCTTTTCTGACGTATTTTGCATGTGATTATGACAACACATGCCAATCTTCCTAGCTACACATCCTTGGATAGGATTGTCCAGCAAACCACAATTGTGAGACAGTGACTACATCAAGAACTTGGTAAGGTAAGACATTGGCTTCATCAAGAGCTTGGAAAGTAGACATTGTAATTTGGGTTTTTGTCTTTGGTAGCTTTTTCACATAATTGGATCCTTAGAAGCCCAAATCTTTATTGCCTTATCTGCATTTTCTCAAGTATCATGCACTTTTACTTTTAGCCTTTAGGCTCTATTAACATGGATGTAAATTTATGTAAATAAGTAATAACTATAAAATATAGGCTTACTCTCTTTTCAGTACAGAGTTGAATTGGTTGCTTCTCGGCAGAGTGACTAGTTGATTGTTTGCTTGTGCACTACTTGATAATTTGCTTATGTGCTTTATGAGTTACTGTTTGTTCTAAACACACACACAATTTTTTTTAGTATTTATTATTTAAAGAGTATGTGATGAATTATAATTTATTGCAATATCAGTCTGTTTTCAACCATCAAAATTATGGAGTTTATGATTTTAGTGTGATGTTTCCATTATTGCTCTTGCTACTTTGTTTGTGCATGAATTTTTCACACAATGACTTGGATGTTAGAGTTCAAGCTCATGTTGCTTTTGGGGAAACTGCATGCTAGCTAATACTAGGCCATTCTAATTGAACATAAATTAGTAATTACAATTCATGGATTGGTACTATCATTTGTTTTTAGCATGAACATATTTTATTGTCCTATATGTGTCTTACGCAAACTCTTGTTGTATCATAGTTACCAGATTCACCATTTACCAGGCAAGTCTTTGTGAATTCCAGATTTAGTAGGCCTAAATGAAGCCTACAGACATATGGGAGAGGAATAGCAATTTTTAGCAAAAAATTACTATCAGCAAATATCTTCAGACAGAGAAAAAAATGGAGCATGCAAGGAAGAAATGTAACTATATTGGGAATTTTTCATGTAGGAAAGATGTCAAGTAGCTTCTATCAACTAATATTTGGGTGAATAAGTTTAGGAGTTTGTCAGCATTCTCTCTAGCATTGAAAGGTTTGTTTGTGAAAAGGAAGTGAAAAATAAATATCCTTCACCATAAGGTTGTTCTTGACATTGTGTATGACCTTTGTTTCTTTAGTAATGGTTATGTTTCTATACAATTTTTTAAAGGCACAGGTTAGTTGGTACAGTTTAACTCATCACTACGCATTTTCACAATTGTAGTTTATTGTGTAGCTATTCTGTCATGCAATTTGGTTAGCTAAAAATTTAGTTTTGCTTATGATTTTTGGTGTTTTTCAAACAGTGAGCAACAAAAAGATGATCGCAAAGTGTTGAAGAGGTAAAGATGGAGCTGTGTGGTAATGGATGAAGCACATGCTCTCAAAGACAAAAGTAGTTACAGGAGGAAAAACTTAATGGCTATTGCTTAGAATGCAAAACAGAGACTAATTCTTATAGGAATGCCACTTCAAAATGATCTTGAGGTAAACTCGTCTATTGGTTCATCTTACCTTCTCCTTTTTTCTTTGTAGTTTTTTTTGTCTTTTTCTTGATTTGTGTGTCTTGATTCAGTACTTTCAAGCACCAATTTCTTTGTATTATTTCATTTGCATTCTCTACATTAGTATCTTTAATTTTTAATCTTAAAATATTTTGACAAGAAATTGTTACAGTCTAGAAAAGGGGGTCCAATGAAGGATGACTTTAATCCTAGCAGCCTAAACAAGTTTCCCACTCTTATTATTCTGAGAGGCGTTCTATACTGGCATCAAGGAGTCTCACGTCATGACCGTGTAAATCTAAATAAAATTCCCAAGTAACTTAAATTTGATAGCCATTTACCCATCAAATAATTTATATTTAATAAGAAACATGCTATTAATATTAATAAACATTATAGATATCTTAAATACATCTTTCTAAAAGACACTAAGAATATCAATTTCAAGCTATTTTACTTGAGAGTTATTTTATTTTACTTTAGAACTATTTATTTACAACATTTATATGGAAACATAAATTTCAATTTTGACAAACCAAACCAAATTATTTACTTCTACTTTTATTTCAAGAATTATTTTAGATTTTCTTATGATTCTTCACTCTATTTTTGAAAGCAAGCTATGGCTTCTATAACATATGGATCTACTCTTTTTGGCTCGTAGGTTTTATTTCATTATAGTTGATAGAACATACATTGTTTGAATGCTTAGATTGATCTTCCTAGTTAATATCTAATGTAGGCCCTAAGTCAATCAATTTGGGTGTAGATTCATCTGCACCTCCTTCATTTGTCTTGAACCTCCTAGTATGCACCTTATTATCTTCCTCATTGCAATTGCAATATGTTTCAAAGATCCTTCAATTGGTCATTTTTCATGAATTGGATCATTCATAGCCTTTTATAGCATATAAAAGAAGTGACCCATGAGGAGTCAATGGATTCCTAGAAGAAATTTGCCAAGTCTAGAGGATGTAGGGAATTATCAAGAGAGATTTTTCAAGCCTGAAGTAGGGGTCTATGCATCTCTAGGATAGTCCTAAGAATGGATAAAAGTTTACTTTATAGTTGTACTTCGATCTAAGACTGAAATCCATTCCATCACCATTATCGGTCTCAAGCCCCAAAGCATACATAACTTTTTATGACATGACTTCTCAATAGGTAAAGTGGCATAAACATGGGGAAGGAAGTGGGATAAACTATTATAGAAAGATTGTGGAAAAGGTTGTTAACAAATGATGATCATTCCTCAATATTTGATTTCTAAGGGTTTTGAGTTTATGTGAAGTGTTTCTAATGTGAAGTGGCATAGAAGTAAATTCATTTCTTTTTTTACATCATTAACGATTTAAGCATCTGTAATGGGAAATCTCATAGAACCGTTGAAATAGGTAAATGATGCCATATTGTAAAAATCTAAATGTGCTCATTATTATATCTTGGTTGTATTTTCATTTTAATAAATATATTCTAAAACCCTCATTGAAATCTTATTTTCAGGTTGCAGCTCATCAAATTGGAGAGGTGAACGTGCACTTTTTACTTTCATCCGACCATGACCAGTGAGATTTCTAGATAGGAAGTTTCCATCCTTCTCATTCGAATACTTCCAATCTTCTCTCAAGGGTTGTCCGACTGGAATGGGAGGGGAAGGCTACTCTGAATCAAACAATATATGCACCACAAATAATATAACTACATTTATTATATATTTTCATGTCTTTTCTCCCTTCAATGTTTGTAGAATTTGTATTGTATCTTGGATTTGTCTTCCATGGCAACCAAGAGTGCAGTGAAGGATGTATTTCTTAGATCTTTGTTTATGTAGTTGTATGTTGTTTGTAATTCCTTTGGTTATGCAGCTGTTTGTTGTTTGTATATTCTTTTTTTTTCATACAATACAAAAGAAACATTTGAGTATCTATGGTATTTGAGCTTTATATGCATAACGTTGTTTGATGATTGTATAAATTTTTTTCATGTTAATCCAATACAAAAAATATTTGAATATCTATGATATTTGAAGTTTATATGCATAAATTTGTGAGAATTAATTAATTTATATTTGATTTATAACTTGAATCATTGATTCACTCAAATAAATGACTAAACCATCACTAAATAAATGACTAATATGACTAAAATAAATGAATACGGTTACAAAATATATGACTACAATGACTAAATATATGACTACCATCACTAAAATAATGACTAAATATATGACTAAAGTAATGACTAAATATGTGACTAAATTAGTGACTAAATATATGACTAAAGTAATGACTAAATATATGATTAAATAAATGACTACCATAACTAAATAAATGACCAGTTAACAAAAATTAATGACTAAATTAATGACTAAATATATGACTAAATTAATGACTAAACATCTGACTAAATAAATCACTACCATGACTAAATAAATGACCAGTTAATAACAATCAATGACTAAATTAACGACTAAATCAATGACCAAATCAATGACTAAATCAATGACTAAAATAGTTTAGTCATAAATTTGGTCACGTTATAAATGACTGGCAATAAACTACTAATGGTCATGTGACCAAAATTAGTCATTTATATGCAATTTTTAGTAGTTTATTTAGTCATATATTTCTATTTCTATACTAGTGAATAGAGTCATCTTCAAGGAAAGGAGACGGCAAACCCATCTCACTAATTCTAGAGAAACTCTCCCACATGTTATCCATTGTCTTCTTCAGAGTAGTGGCTGCCTTAGTGTGCTGGAAGGCAAAGTGGTAATGGATAAACTTGTTTTCCATCTAGGTGACAACATTCTGATCTTTAATTTCTGCTTTGGCGAGGTCTTCATCAGAGACTGAATATAGCTTAGTGAGCAGATCCTTCACTTCTGGTACCATTTCTGAGATAAACTGCAGAAAATGCTCAATTGTACTATGAGCCTCTTGGCTCAGTCTTGTTACTTTGGAGATGAACCAGAGAGTGGGCTACAGTGTTAGGAAAAAAAATTTAATCATTTCCTAATGAGAAATATACAACTGCCTAACCAATGGAACGAGATCTGGCTATGCAGGGGAGGCCAGGAGAGAGATTTTAAGAGAATCGATCTTCGCATCCTTTGAGTTAATGATCCTAGCCAACTCTGCACCTTTTCTTTTTTTGGACGCCAATTGCTCCCCAGGCTACTCATTTCTTTATGCCAGTTTTCCTTGATGTAGGAGTGGTTTTCCAAATGCATGTCAAGAGAGGACGAGAGGACTTTGTCTCATAAAGTTCTATTTCTAATTGGGCCTTTTGGCCCTCAAATTCGGTAACCTTCTCCTGTAACATTTGCTCATATTGAGCCGGCTGATGTTCTAAGGCCTCATTATTTTGTGCCATCCCTTGATCATATTCATTGCGATGCCTCTCCAACTCTTCGTTCCTTAGCTGCAAATTTTTCTCTGCCAGAGCCAATTGGCTCTGGTATTCCTGATTCTTAATATGTAGCTCCTTAACCATAGTGGGGTCGATGGTCTAAAAGTTTGTAAGCTCACCCTAAATTTTTTTCTTCTCCTCTTTTGTTGTTAGCATCCTCTCTGTGAAGCACAAAACATCTACTTCCAAGGATTTCTCCCTTTTCTCCAAGAAACTAGCCTTTTCCTTCAACAATTTAAGCTACTCATCCCTTTTCTTCAGCTGGCGGCCAGTCTTGAGGAAGCCAAAGGTGACCACCCATTGTGTTTCTTCCATAAGATCAACCTTATCCTACAGTTGGGCCACCTTCATGTCAAGCCCTACCGCATATATTTCATAGTCTTCTAGATGCATCTCCCCTTGTGGCTTGGTTACCATTGGGTACATGGTTGCAAACTTCAACTTTTGTCAGGTCTCATCATAGAGATTTTTCATTTTTGGCTCAGTAGGTGTACTATCATCCTTTGCCTTGCGCTTTTGCATTCTACTTGTGTGTTATTTCTTTCTGGATTCAATCTGTGCCATGAATTGGGTTGGTGATCAAACTAGCCCACCTATGAAAGGAGCACCAAAAGGTAGGGCATATGGATAGGTAATTTTGATAGGCCCCAACATTTGCTTCTTCTGGAGAGTGACAGTTTGCGGGGACAAGGGGGGCACATTCCAAAGCTTGGTTTGAAAACCAGTAGAAGGGCTTATCATATGCCCAGGTTCAATTGGTGAACTAGCGAAAGGACTCATGGGTTGAAACGGTGAAGGAGTTGTCATCATGGAGTTCGTCTGTTGCGAGAGAAGGGCAGGGTTTGTGGTGATAGTGGAAGTAGGAGAGTCAGCAATAGGTAAGGTTTCAAAAAATGAGGCAAGGTAGGATTGAGCGGCAGTGATTGGCATAACAGTTCACGAAGGAGTAAAGGAATAAGGAGTGGCCTATGAGAATTGGGCGAAACCTCCCACAATCATGGGATCAAGAGTGGGAAACGAGGGGCCAACACTCATGGTTGGGTTTTGAGTGGAGATAGTGGAGGATACCAAGCACTGAGAGGTAAGAGAAGAAGGAAAAAAAATTACCTGTTGACTAGTCAATGGCGGCTCCTGACTCGTTACCGACTCTTCCTCCCCTTCGAGTTCTTGGCTAGCCGCAAGCACCTGGCTTGCGATGGGTTCTTCTGAACTCTCTCCAACAATGGCCTTCGTCTGTTGCCACTTTGCGAGTGGGGTTTCCCTAGCCTCAACAGTTACTATTGGTTGTTGTTGTTGTGACACTCTAGTTGTCTTAGTGGCCCAAGTGAGTGTATTTGAATCCCTCAATACATTAAACCGCACATTTGTAGTTTCATATCTGGATTGTCCTACAGAACCTTTGGTCTAGCAGCATGGAGGATGCAGAAGTCCCCGCTTCTGCTTGTTCTTCAGACCCACTTCTCGAGTCATTACCTTTATTGGTGCTCAAGTCAAAGGTTACATGCTCATCATCCCACCATTTTGCAAATACTTTATCATCTTTCAAGCTTCCATAAGGTGCATCCAACTGCCTTGTTTCTTGGCAATATCTCCTGAAAGCTTCTATCTTCTCATTAGTCCATTCCTCATCCTTTCACAACTTGTTGTACATTGTGTACTCCATCTGAACACTATTAGTAGCCCCTCCAATTCTGAAGTAAAATTTGTGTCATTTCTCTCTACGATCCTGTGTGGGGATATGCGCTAGCTCAATAAAAATTTCAACCTTGTCCTCCTACGGGTTGCACCTATTTTCCCAATAGGTTGAGGAATGTGAGTAACCTTCATGTGCAACTGTGGTAGATCATTGAAAGGGTTGTAATCCCATTTATCACATACCAAAACCAACCCTAAATGAGCCAATTTATCCTGCAATAGCTGATGTGATTGCTTCTTTACCAGAGTCATTGTTTTGAAATTCTTTGGACAAGTGAAGAATCCTTTCCTCTTGACGCTTTGGCTGCTACAGAAGGTATAATCAATAATACACACCTATCAATACATTTTGAGCACAAGCACTCTATTTGTAACATAGGCTGGGAGTCGAAAAGGTTGATCAGTGAAGCCCTGTATCTGAAGGATTGTTAAATCCACGCTAAAGAACCAGTCACAAGCGGGAGTGAAACTCTACATATATCTGATCTTATCTAAGTTGAGCCAGATCATATCACCTCCTCCTTGTAAATCTTGCAAAACTGGAGTTATAAAATAATCCGCAAATGCATAGTAGTCATATGTCATGGAAAGGAAAGGTGTCCATGTGGATACCGGCTTTCTTCTCTATTTTTTCGTCAAAAATAAACAATTCAAAATATTTGTCAAAGAAATCCGGATTTTGATGCAAAAACATATGAACCAGGAAGGAGAGAAATTTGAACTTCCCTTCTATCGAGTAGTTCTCTATTTGCCTTATCATTTCCTCCATGAGGAATTCGGAAAAATCATACGAGAAGAAATTGTGTTGCTTGCGGAACTAGAAACTCATCCCTAATTGAAAGGCGTGCACCATCTCATCGGAGTCCAGGGCGCACACAAATTCTAGCATTGAGAAGGTGTCCTGCATGTCCTCAACAAATGAACCATGCGGCAACGGATACTTGGTGGTCGAGTGCCTGGGATACACATCATGTTCAAAATGGCTAGTGGGCTAATATTAACATTTAAGGTTTGGCCCTCGATGCTGCAGGTGCTTGGGTTATAACACTGAAAGGTTGCATCAACGAGCTTCGGGCAATAATGCACCAGTGGGACCAGGTACTATGGAAGCCCGCTGTACCATATCTTTTTTGTAGCTGACATTTTTTGCAGGGATGTTTTCATCCTTTCATAGGCTACTTCTCTCAAAGACTTAGAGTTTTTCGCGAGGCATGGATCATGAATATTATCCCATTCTTCCTCAACCCTTTTTTGGTTCCTATTTTCCTTGGGCCTATCTAGCCCCATTGTATTCTCCCATTTCGGCTTGCCCGGTATACCAAGCGTAGCATATGATATATCTTCATAGACGTAAGCAACCTTTAATGCCAATACAACCCCAAGCAAGGGTTGATCAGCTTCCTCTTGAATCTGTTGTGATGAACTCTCTAACATTTTCTCCCTAGATGAAAGCTTCTGCAGGTTTTGAATTCTCTGTAATTTTTACTCGACTCTGGATATGCTAAAAAATTCTCTTCACTTGGCTTAGCATATTTCAAAAAGACATTTAAGCATTAAAATTTTTCTAGGCTATATTTAGCTATCTTTCCTCAAGGTGGTAGAAGAAAGTGGGTCTTTTGCATTTAATTCGGCATGTACTTCCAACTCCCCACTTCGTGCGAAAATGAATTACTTGTCATTTCAAAGTGGCAAGAATTCATTATTGCATTTGGCAACTGTGTGATACGTTGTGATTTCCTTGAAACTTGAGCTGGCGATTTTCCTTCTAGCCTTGCATTAGTATGTACTGGAAATTAATATCCCAGACAGAATGATTAAACCAAAGCAAATGACCACTGCCTAAAAAGATATGAATCTTGCCTTGGGCTCTGGGAAATGCCTGCGAGGTGACACAATAGCCTACGGACCATGCAGCTTACTGCCAATGAGCGCCACCATTTTTAAGCTAATTAATTAGCTCTCATTAACTCTGCATGCATTGAGTCATACTTTTACAGACGCAACCGGTCAGGAAATGCGAGCAAATGCAAGTACGCCTTTCAAGCTGGCACTTGGTTATCATCATGTTTTCTCAAAGCGGATTAGCATTATTTTCCTCAATTTTTCTATAAATAGGCCTCTAAGTAGTGAGGAAATCACACTTAGCATTTGATAAAATTTTAGCAATAGGTCATTGGCTTAGTATCTGGCTTTTATTACTAGCAAGGTTCCTCATAGGCTAGGTTGTAGGAAAATTTCAGGAATAGTTAGAAGACAGTAGCAGTGTGTCAGTACCATGGACACTCATGTTATGCTAGTTTCTTATAAGTCACAGATAGCTTTCCTCAGAGAGACTTCAACTAGGTGCCTGAAGAGGATGACCAAAAACAAACACTCCCTGGCTTTGATAGCCATGAAGTGGGTTCTGGGTTGGGACTGCATCGAGTATGAAGACAAATACCGTGTCAATATCAACATTTGGTCACACTTTGTTGCGTCCATGCTAGATATTGGTATCCCCAAGCCCCTGATTCTGAAATTGGCTAAAGAAGTATTTCCTAAAAAGTACCTAAATGGTCTAGGTGAGGTTGTTGCTCATGCTACATATGGGGTAGGCCTGCCAATAGCCAATCACCTCTAGCGCTATATCGAAGAAGAAGCAGTCGTTGCATGGTTGTTGTTTCTCAGTGGATTTTTCCTTGAGACACACGACAAACACCAGCAAAGGGTTACCCAGGCCTTGCACTTTCTGCTCTACGTCTACAACGTAGTGCCATTCTACAACATTGATTAGTACACTGACTTCAAGAACCTGGTGTTCCCTCTACCAATGGCAGTTGCTCCAAATGATTCTACTTCTATTGTTGATGTACCTGCTGACAAAGACATGGTAGACACTGTTGTTGATGCGTCGATTGCTACTACCCAAGCTATTGGATGAAATGCTTCCATGTCTCCTTGTTTTTTATTGTTAAGAAACACCACCTGTTTCTAGTTTTTTGTATATAAGCCTAAAAAAGGCCATACACATAGTATATATGAAAATAATATCACGTATAATCATATAATTTTTGAATTATGACTCTTTTAGCCATTTTTGGTATGTAAAAATGAAAGAATATATATAATGACATATATCTTTATAAAATCCATGGCTTCTTTTCTTTTAGCATATCTGTTGTATGGGTTTATTTTCATTCAATGTATTCATTTATTTACTTTGCATATGGGTGTTTTTTTATTGTTCCTGCAAAATAATTTTACTACCCTATTCTCTGTAATGATGGGTTGCTTTTTGTCAAAACACGAATGAATTTCAAAAAAGACCGACCAACACAAAGGGAAAGAAAATAAAAGCATTATTCACATATATACAATAGTAAAACCTTGCCACTCAATGGAATAGCTTAAGATGAATCCCGTTGACTAAAATTCCCAAGGCTTCTTGTTCCATACTTTCTAATTCGAAAGCATTATGCTCTTTGCACTTGAATATTTTAATGGGGGCCCTCCCAAAGGCTATCAAATTTCCCATGCTGACCTGGCTTTGCATCCCTTTGATTAAATTTCAACACTAAGTCTCCACACTTTAGGCCTTGGTCAGACGCCCTCTTGTCAAACCATCGTTTGACCACTTGTTAGCGGTTTGTCATCGCTATTAGGGAATTCTCCCTTTTGTTCTTGTACTTCTAATAGTTTGGCAAGTCGAACCTCCATGGCGCCAATTTGTTCTATCTCGAAGGATTTCAACAGTTGAAATGCTGGAATCTCCATAGATATAGGCAACAGTGCCTTTTTTCCGTATACCAATTCATAAGGCGAAGTTTTAAGGACTTGCTTAGGAGTTATACGGTCTTCCCAAAGCCTCGCTCGGAGCTTTTTGTGCCATTCTCTCTGGTGCTCCGAACCAATTTATTTAAGGAGTTGGAGTAGGTTCTTGTTTGTTGACTCAGCTAGGTCGTTTCTCTGCAGGTAATAATTCGATGATGTCTTAAGGAATATGTCATTTGTTAATGCAAATTGACATACCTTTGCACCTAGGAAAGCTCTGGCATTATCAAAAATGATAGTCTTCGAAGGGCCGAACCTTGTCACCAGCTCTTCGAGGAAATCCACTATCTCTACTTCTATTGTGTTTTTAAGTGGAGCGGCCTCTATCCATCTTATGAAGTAATTTGTAGCTGTCAAAATCCACTTGTGTCTAGTACTAGAAGTGGGAATGATCATCCCAATGAAGTCCAAGCCCCATTGTTCAAATGGTTCATCCGCCACTATAGGCTTGAGAGGCGTTGTGGAATTCTTCCTTTTGCCTATAAAAAATTGGCATTCTTTGCAAGATTTCACCAAGGAGTGAGAGTCGTTGAAAAGTGTGGGCCAATAGTATCCTGCGCACATGATTTTGATGGCGATGGTCTTAGCGGAGAAGTGTCTGCTCACAGCGCTGTTGTGGAAAGTGTCGAGGATTCTCCTTGCTTGCTCTATAGTAACACATCACAGGAGGAGACCATTGAAATTCCTTTTGAAAAGGACCCCTTCCACTAGCACATATCTGCAATTCTACAGTTGATAGTACCTCATCTTTTGGGAAGAAAGACCTAGTGGATACTTTCCTATTTGCATAAACCTCACTCTATCTGTAAGCCAACAACCCTCAGACCTTTGTTTATTCATCAGAACAAGCTCTGGTTGCTCTTCCTCAGCAGGTATCACTTCGTCATGCACCATGTATTCTCACAGTCCTCTTCCATGGATGGTTTTAGTGGGTTTGACCTCAATGTCATATTCAAGGATCTTGGTGATCCAATTAGCTCTTTTTTCTATGATTTCCCCCTCCATGATATATTCGCACACACTGGAATGCATGACATTGACAATCACTTTGTTGCAGGAAATTAGATGGAAATTTTTTTTAAGTCCCTTTACTATTGCAAAGGCTTGCCTTTCGACAAAATTATAATTCGTCTCATATTCCTTCAGGGTCCAAGAACAAAATGCCACCGGATGTTCTCCTTTTCCTTCATCATCTTTTTGAGTTAAGACAGTAGCAATACTGAACTTGCTACTACATACATACATTATAAAGTCCTTAGATAAGTTTGGATTAACTAGAACCAGAGCTGAGGAAATAGCATCCTTAACTTTAGCGGGGTCGATTGAAACTCCTTCTTTGGACACCATGTGTCCTAATAGCTTGCCTTGCGGCACTCCAAATACACATTTTTTTTATTTAGGGAAACCCCAAAATCTTGGCATTTATGAAAAACCATTTCTAAGTGATCAAAATGATCATCCTTAGAATTAGAGAACATAGTAAGATCATCTAAATAAATTAGGATAATCTTCTTGATCAACTTGCTAAAAGCGATGTCCATTGCTCATTGGAATGTTGCTCTTGCGTTGGATAAACCAAAAGGAATTTTAGCATATGTGAATGTTCCCCACTTTATAGTGAATGTAGTCTTGTGTTGATCCTCTTCTTTAACTCGGATCTAATTATAGCCAAAGAAGCCATCAAGTAGAGAAAACATTTCTGATCCTGCTACTGTTTGCAAATTGTCTCCATAGAAGGTAGTGGATAATGATCCTTCAAGGATGCTTTGTTTAGGTCTTGAAAGTCCACACACAAGCGGATATCTCCATTCTTCTTTTGGACCGGGACCAGATTGGATACCCACGTGCTATGCTTGATTGAGAATACAATCCATGACTTGATTAGCTTTGTTAGCTCTTGCGCCATTAGTGCTTCAATTTTGGGGTTCACTGGCTTCTGCTTTTGTCGGACTGGTTTCACACCTTCTGTCAACTCGATCATGTGTTGGATGATGTCAGGATCGTATCCCTTCAAGTCATCATAGGACTAGGCCACTACTCCTTCATATTTCTCGCAAAAATTGATGAACCTTTCTTCATCATCGTGTGGGACATCTCTCCCGACTCGAAGGTTTCTGCCATCTGAGACCCAAAGGTCTATATAGTCACTTTTTCCTACCACAAACTTTTGTCTATCATTTCTTGCATCATCACAATCAAAAGGTTTTTGAGAGTAACCAATCCTTTCAGAAGCTTGTTTGATTTGAGCTGCATGATTTGTCCTTTATAAGCTTTTGCGATCTTTGGTTGGATCTAATCAGTGAACTCTCCCGACTACTGGATGAATGAAGCAATGTGTTCATCACTTTCAAACACTTGCCAACTTTGATCATTATCATCAACTGTTGGTCGAACCACTACTCGTACAAAGTGTTTCTTATGTATAAGGTCAAAAGCAGGATCGAACTAGGATCTAACTGTTGCCATGTGATCCATGTCTCAATTCTAGTCTCGAGAAACAGTCTAAATTTTGAAGGCTTCAAAACCCTAAACCAATTCCCAGATTCGATGCCGAGAAGATCTCATGCAGACATTCCTTGCAACGAAAATTCCCCAGACTTGGTTAACCACTAGTTTAGAATCTTCAAACACCATTAATTGCTTAATTCCCATTCTCTCTACAAGGCTTAAACCTTGAACTAATCCTTCATATTCGGCTTCATTGTTCGAACAAGAAAACTAGAAGCGGAAATACCTTAGTATTTTTTCATTTTGTGGGGATATCAAACATATCCCCACTCCGGCACCTACTTTGCATCTTGCCCCGACAAAGTACAACGTCCATAGTTCAAGTGCTTGACCACCTTCAAACTCTTTGGCAACCCTCAGGAACACTTGATCTTTGTCATAGATTACATAGGTTCCCAATACTATAGCATGGTAATTTCCAAAAGGGTCATTGTCCATGTGTTCACTTAATAGAGCATCCTCTTGATCATTCTAGTCTTTGGTCACCTTTTCTTCCTCTAGTAATTCAACGCAATACTTTCCTTGCTTGGTGATAAAGGTATGCGTGACTTCAAAATTGATCATGGCCTCATCCGCTATATGTTCAAAATGTAATGCTTCTGATTCTATTTTCATTTTTGCGTCATGCTTGGTTCTGAAAATCAGATGTGACCAATCCAAGGACAGGTATCCACCCACCTTTGAAGTAAATTCTCGGGATAGACAAAGGTCGAACATGTGAGGAACATCTATGATCATAGTGTCTTGCAACATAGTGATACTAGGGAAAGAAAATAGAGTTAAAGGAAGTGCCTTGATCACACCTACTATTTCAACTATATTTCCATCAAGCTGCATTACTCCCCTTTTCATAGGTTCATAGTTGAGTCGTAAAGCTTCAGCTATTTGTTTATGCATAACCATGTTGCTAGCACCAGAATCAATCATAGCATTGTGCAATAAATTCTTCCCTATAATGAGAGTTAAGAAGAAGGGTTGGGGCTTCGACTTATCTTTGATTTCAGTAGGGGCTTCTATTGTGTTATTCATAAGGACTTTAGCAGGAGATAGTTGATCAACATCCTTTGCATTGGCTAACTGCTTTGTTGGCGTTACACTAATTTTTGCTTGAAGAGCTTTCTGCAATAGCATCTTCTGCTCTAAGATAGCTAAAATGTCCCACAGAGACACATTAGAAGATGATTTCGTCAATTTTTTCACCACGTTAAAAGGTGGCGAACTTGGAGGTTTCTACTCCTTTGCTCTCGTTATGATAATTTCCTTCCACGGCTGATATTGCAGTGGCACAACGAAAGTGTTAGGTATCTGATCGGAAGCACTTTTAGGTAGCAGACTGGAAAGTTGCAGGATAACTGATTCACCAGTAAATCTCCTCTTTGAGTGAGTATTATAGTCAAATTACACTTGCGTCGTTTTTGATACAAATGTATCATTAGCAAACACTGTTTCTTCTTCTTCCATCCATGAGAAGAGCGCATGATCAAGAGCGATGTCAGATTCTTGTTCTAGGGACATGTTGTGACCTTTTCACACATCGCCCCATTCAGATGGGGACCCCCTTATTTTTGCTCCGTTCCGGTCTTTTGGCTTGGGTTTTTCCTCGCTCTCTCGCTCTGTCTCTTTTCTGGTGTCCGTCTTTCGGGGGGTTTGTGTCGTCATTGAGCTTAAACGTGAAGATATTGGCCAATTCTAAAATTAGGGTTTCATCATTTTTGGTCAAGTCAAGGTCAAGTAGGGCCAGTAAATTGAAAATTGAACTTAGCAATGTTGTCAGTAGACATCCAGCAGGCTTCCAGCCAAATTTCATCAGATTCTGAGATACTATTTTTAGTAAGTCTGCAATCCTGGGCAATCTGTCAGCATTTTTGAGATTCCAATCATCACACAGCGTTCAGAGTACATCAGACTGCTTGCATGCCAAATTTGAGCAAAATTGGACAACTTACTATTTTTAGCAGTCCGGCTTCCAGGGCAAATTTCAGGGTCCAGATGCAGAGATTTTCTTTGCATGTCTAGATATTCCTTCTGGGTTTCTCGAGACCTTCGCGGTGATATAACATGCAAGTCGAGATGACCACTTTCAGGATTCAGCCTTCCGAGGCTATTTTTAGGTTTTGCATGTCGAGCTTTTCTTTGCATGTCAGGTGATTCCTGATGGGTTTCGGAAACTTAGCGATGGTGTGACATACAACAAGTTCTCACTTTCAGTAAGGAACTTTACTGTTTAGCGGTATGCCGGCGTAAACCTCAGCGATTGATTCGAGCTGATCCTTGATCTGCGCCAACTTGAATAAGCGGAGATCTTTTGATACACATCTGATACAAGTTAGGGTTTCCAACCCGGAGCCTAAAAATAGGCATCAAAAGTCAAAATCTTTAAATCCGATGATAAACCATCGCGATCGGCCATTCCTCAAGCTATCTGGCGGGTAAAATTTGAGTCAAAGCAGACACTTACTATTTATAGTAAAATTCGAATTGAAGCGATAAAAATAGTAAATCGAGGTGCATCGCGGCGATTAATAAGCTGACAAAGTCCGTGGTGAGGATCGCCTCATCCGAATTTCAACTCGATTGGAGCTTGGGAGCTATCAGAATCAAGAGCTTACTATTTTTAGTAAGCCACCCTCAGAAACAGGCTATAAATAGCGGGGTGACTAAAAGTTGCAGTGTCGACAGGTTGAAAAGGTTATGAAGAAGCTTTGTTTAAAATTTCAGGCCATTCCGAGCTTCAGAGGCGCGAATACAGAGAACTTACTATAAATAGCAGGGCACGATGCTGGCGAGGATGATAAAATTTTGTCTAAGTCTGGAGTCTCGTCCAGCAGGCAAGGCAAAATGCGCCCAGATTGATGAAGAGGCGTAGAAAAATTTTCAAGGTGTGAGTTCATCCTTCACACAGGGCAAAATGCGCCCAAGGTAGAAAAAGTCAAAAGAAAGTCAACAAGATTTCATCCTGTTCAGGGGTCCAAATGCGCCCAAGGTGAAAGAGGGAAAGGTTGAGGAAAAATTCTAAGTATGAGAAATCCGCCTCAGGGGTCAAAATGCGCCCATCCTTCTCTCTCATCAAAATGCGCCCAGTTCACAAGGTGGTCAAAGCAAGGTCAAACATGATAATCCGCCACCCTCAAGGAAATGCGCCCAAGGTAGATTTTCATCCTTCACACAAGAGGAAATGCGCCCATCCTTCTCTCTCATCAGAATGCGCCCAACTTACAAGGAGTCAAAGCATAGTCAACGTTTTTTGTCCTCCTTCATGGCTAAAATGCGCCCAAGTTCATGCATGTCAAGACAAAAACACGGAAGTTGAAGGGTCACAAGGCGTGGAAGCTAGTTTCATCCTTCTCTCTCATTGAAATGCGCCCATCCTTCTCTCTCATGGAAATGCGCCCAAGTTTGAAGTGTAAGTGGTAAATGCGAATGGTGAACAGGGTGAAAATGTTACCTAGGCGTGGTAAACTCAAGGTAAAGCTTAGGCGTTATCCTCCTTCATGGCTAGAATGCGCCCAAGGTGGTGGGCCTTGGAGAAACCTTGCTAGGCGTGTGAAGGGAGTCATAAGGTGTTAGGAATATTTCCTAAGGCGTTAAGAATAAAATTGTTAAGTGTGATGTGCGCCAAGAGTAAGGGTGATATGCTAGGCGTGGAAAATATTTCAAGGTGTTGAGAGTTAAAATGAAATATACGCCTAGGGTGATGGAGAGATGTGTGATGGAAAATAGTTAGAAGGTGTTAAAAAAAAAAAATCTTGAAGGCGTTGAGATGTTTTGAGATGTGCTAGGCGCCTCAATGAAATATTTTCTAAGTGTTTAAAATTTGCCTAGGCATTGGGCTTTTAATGAATATTTTCCAAGTGTGAAGTGATACGGGATGAAGATGAAATGTACAAGGCATGCCGGAATAAATAAAATTTTCTAAATGAAGATTCCTCTCCACTGGCAATCAAATTTTTTTTTTCCCTAAGGCAAGATTTCAAAAAATGCAAAGATGATTTTAAAATATTTCCTAAGGCAAATTTATTTTCCTTGGAAAATATGCCTAGAGCTTCAAGTTGATGAAAAATTTTCGAGGCAAGCAATTTTTCTCAGTGATGAAGTCAGAGATGATGATAACGCAAGGTGATTCATTTTTTTTTAGAAGTCAGAGCAACGCAGAGTGATCACAGGCGAAGAACGAGTTTAAATGATGAAAATGATATTTTTCTAAGGTTCAAAATTCAAAAAATTAAATGAACCCGTTCGTTGGGTACCCATGAATTCGAGACATTCTGACAAAAATTTGCTTCTGGGTACTGAATGTTCGTGATGATGAATGGATTTCTAAATCTTTCAAGCTTCGCCGACACTTTTTCAGTAAGGAATTTGATCAGTGCTTAAGTTATGAATTTTCCTAAGGGAGAATTTTAAATTTTCTAAGGCAAATTCAAATAAAATGAGTTTTCAGAGTGAATTTTCTTCGAACGATGAGTCTGAAGGGAGTTGCCTAGATGATTGTGATTAAATTCTTCAAAGATGAATCTTCCAGAGCAGATGATGAAGTTAAGAATTCGAATTTAAGTGACGGAGCCCCAGCTGGTGAGTAAAATATGATGAAGTTAAATTAAATTTTTCGAAGAGGAATTCAAAACGCCAGTCAAAGTCAAGTTTCTAGAAGAATAATATCCCCGACGACTGGAGACAAGTGTCGGAAACATCAGAGAGGGAAAATTCAAATTCTTGAAGTGGAGTAGTGGAGTTTAATGGCACTGGCTAAAAATAACGTCTTCTAGAATTTGAATTTTAGCTATAAAATGAGAAGTTTTTCACTCATTTTCACAACTGAGAAAGACGAATTTGCTAAGTCTAAGTGAGCTTGAAGAAGTTTGAATTTTGCCAAGGAGTGCAAGTTGCTAAAGGGGCGCACTTGAGAGTTGATTGAAGTTGCTGAGAAAGGTACGCCATTGCTGAGTGGAAAAGTGTTTGCTGCAATTTGAAGTTGCTTGAAAGGTACGACTTTGAGCCTAAAATTTGATTTGCTTGAATTATAGTAAGAGGTGCGCCATTGCTTGAGAAGTACGGCCTTGTTAAGCTGAGGTCTGAAATCTGATTTGTTTAGTTGAGAAAAGCACGAACTTGCTAGTGTAAGATTGCTGTTTGAAGTACGAAGTGGTTGAGGTTCAATTTGTTGATTGCTGGTTGTAGAGTGAAGTCATCAAGGTTCACTTAGAAATCTGTTCTAAGTGTTGGAATTCGAATTTATTCAAGAGAAGAAGCTGAGGTTTGCAAACGTGAAAGATATTGCAGCCTCTGGAATTCAACTGCAGCCCCTATATCATGTCTTATTTTATTAAATCTGATTGCTAATGAAATGTTTGTTATGTTGCAGATGGCTGAAGCGAGGACAACCGGAAAGGACAATGGTGCCTCCCGACAGGCTACGATCAAGAAGCTGAGCAAGACATTCATGCCGGAGACGAAATTTAT